>CM059446.1:27609047-27647263 GCA_030390025.1 Squalus acanthias | reverse complement strand
GGGGGGGGAGTTTGATGGGGTACAGTATGTGTGTGAGGGTGGGGAGTTGGATGGGGTACAGTGTGTGTGTGGGTGGGGATTTGGATGGGGTACAGTGTGTGTGTGAGGGTGGGGAGTTGGATGGGTTACTGTGTGTGTGAGGGTGGGGAGTTGAATGGGGTACAGTGTGTGTGTGAGGGTGGGGAGTTGGATGAGGTACAGTGTGTGTGAGAGGGTGGGGAGTTGGATGGGGTACAGTGTGTGTGAAAGGGTGGGGAGTTGGATGGGGTACAGTGTGTGTGAGGGTGGGGAATTGGATGGGGTACAGTATGTGTGTGATGGTGGGGAGTTGGATGGGGTACAGTGTGTGTGAAAGGGTGGGGAGTTGAATGGGGTACAGTGTGTGTGTGAGAGGGTGGGGAGTTGGAAGGGGCTACAGTGTGTGTGTGAGGGTGGAGAGTTGGATGGGGTACAGTGTCTGTGAAAGGGTGGGGATGTTGGATGGGGTACACTGTGTGTGAGGGGGGGAATTGGATGGGGTACCGTGTGTGTGTGAGAGGGTGGGGAGTTGGAAGGGGCTACAGTGTGTGTGTGAGGGTGGGGAGTTGGATGGGGTACAGAATGTGTGAGAGAGTGGGGAGTTGGAAGGGGCTACAGTGTGTGTGTGAGGGTGGGGAGTTGGATGGGGTACAGTATGTGTGTGAGGGTGGCAAGTTGGATGGGGTACAGTGTGTGTGAGGGTGGGGATTTGGATGGGGTACAGTGTGTGTGAGAGAGTGGGGGCTTGGATGGGGTACAGTGTGTGTGTGAGGGTGGGGAGTTGGATGGGGTACAGTATGTGTGTGAGGGTGGGGAATTGGATGGGGTACAGTATGTGTGTGATGGTGGGGAGTTGGATGGGGTACAGTGTGTGTGAAAGGGTGGGGAGTTGGATGGTGTACAGTGTGTGTGGGGGGGTGGGGAGTAGTCTGGGGTCCAGTGTGTGTGAAAGGATGGGGAGTTGGATGGGGTACAGTGTGTGTGGGGGGTGGGGAGTAGGCTGGGGTACAGTGTGTGTGTGAGGGTGGGGAATTGGATGGGGTACAGTGTGTGTGAAAGGGTGGGGATTTGGATGGGGTACAGTGTGTGTGAAGTTAGGGAGTTGGATGGGGTACAGTGTGTGTGAGGGTGGGGAGTTGGATGGGGTACATTGTGTGTGTGAGGGTGGGGAGTTGGATGGGGTACAGTGTGTGTGAGGGTGGGAAGTTGGAAGGGGTACAGCGTGTGTGTGAGGGTGGGGAGTTGGATGGGGTACAGTGTGTGTGAGAAAGGGTGGGGAGTTGGATGGGGTACAGTGTGTGTGAGGGTGGGGATTTGGATGGGGTACAGTGTGTGTGAGGGTGGGGAGTTGGATGGGGTACATTGTGTGTGTGAGGGTGGGGAGTTGGATGGGGTACAGTGTGTGTGAGGGTGGGAAGTTGGAAGGGGTACAGCGTGTGTGTGAGGGTGGGGAGTTGGATGGGGTACAGTGTGTGTGAGAAAGGGTGGGGAGTTGGATGGGGTACAGTGTGTGTGAGGGTGGGGATTTGGATGGGGTACAGTGTGTGTGAAATGGTGTGGAGTTGGATGGGGTACAGTGTGTGTGTGAGGGTGGGGAGTTGGATGGGGTACAGTGTGTGTGTGAAATGGTGGGGAGTTGGATGGGGTAAAATGATTGAGAAAGGATGGGGAGTTGGATGGGGTACAGTGTCTGTGAAAGGGTGGGGAGTTGGATGGGGTACAGTGTCTGTGAAAGGGTGGGGATGTTGGATGGGGTACACTGTGTGTGAGAGTTTGGGGAGTTGGATGTGGTACAGTGTGTGTGAACGGTTGGGGTGTTTGATAGGGTAGTGTGTGTGTGACAGGGTGGGGAGTTGGATGGGGTACAGTCTGTGTGAGGGTTTGGGGAGTTGGATGGGGTACAGTGTGTGTATGCCCCCAGCCCCGATCCCCAGCCTCTCCCCCAGCCTCTCCCCCCAGACCCTATCGCCTGCCTCTCCCCCAGCCCTGATCTCCAGCCTCTCCCCCCAGACCCCATCGCCTGCCTCTCCCCCAGCCCCGATCCCCAGCCTCTCCCCCAGCCCCGATCCCCAGCCTCTCCCCCAGTCCCGATCCCCAGCTTGTGTTAAATATTTATTTTCACGGCATAGACTTCGAACCCGGAGTATTGTCGAGTTGTCAGGTTTGTGCCCATTACCCAGCCCTGACACTGATAAGTGCAAAAGGTCATTTTAAAACTCCCAGTCTGTTTTTCTCCCTGGGTGAGCAGTGTCTGCCGTTCCCGCTCTGTCTGGGATGTTTAGTGTCTGCCTTTCCCGCCCTGTCTGGGATGCCCAGTGTCTGCCGTTCCCGCTCTGTCTGGGACGTTCAGTGTCTGCCGCTCCTGCTCTGTCTGGGACGTTCAGTGTCTGCCTTTCCCGCTCTGTCTGGGATGCCCAGTGTCTGCCTTTCCTGCTCTGTCTGGGATGCCCAGTGTCTGCCTTTCCCGCTCTGTCTGGGATGTGCAGTGTCTGCCTTTCCTGCTCTGTCTGGGATGCCCAGTGTCTGCCTTTCCTGCTCTGTCTGGGACGTTCAGTGTCTGCCTTTCCTGCTCTGTCTGGGATGCCCAGTGTCTGCCTTTCCCGCTCTGTCTGGGACGTTCAGTGTCTGCATTCCCGCTCTGTCTGGGATGCCCAGTGTCTGCCTTTCCTGCTCTGTCTGGGATGCCCAGTGTCTGCCGTTCCCGCTCTGTCTGAGATGCCCAGTGTCTGCCTTTCCCGCTCTGTCTGGGACGTTCAGTGTCTGCCTTTCCCGCTCTGTCTGGGATGCCCAGTGTCTGCCTTTCCTGCTCTGTCTGGGATGCCCAGTGTCTTGTCTGCCTTTCCCGCTCTGTCTGGGACGTTCAGTGTCTGCCGTTCCCGCTCTGTCTGGGATGTTCAGTGTCTGCCTTTCCCGCTCTGTCTGGTACCCACCTGCACCAACGTATCGCCGTGAGCTTCTCTGATTATGATAAAGTCCTTTCCGTCAGAAAGTTTCTTAAAATGTCCATCTAAGCGGTTCGGGTTGGACAAGACAAACTTCCCCTGAAAGCAATAAGAGGATTGACGTAAGAAAACTACTAGGCACTTGGTCTAATCAACTGTTTTACAACATGGAGATCTAGTTGTGTCCTTCATAGTTCCTGTTAAAGAATGTCCTGAGCAAGCTGGGCCCATGCCCGAGTATTTATACTCTCCCTGGACAGCGCCACCAGCAGGCCGCCCAGTATTATTTCATAAGTCATTTCCACATGAATGACAAGATTCATGTCAAGGATATTATTCCAGTAGCTGCCTGCGTAATGTGCCCTGGGGCCTCGGATACAGGCTCCGAAACGCTGTTTCCTGATGTTCACGGGCTGCCTGCGACTCTCTGCCAGCGGTTTGGGGCAAAATTTACCCTCAAATAGAGAGCTCAGCGGATAAATGTGTCAAGAAAAGGAAAGCTGTGAATTGCTGGAAATGAGGAATTTCTGACTAAGAGTCTCAGCCCATCTCTTCCCTTCCGTTTCCCACATTACAACAGTCACTCCACATCAAACAATACTTCATTGGCTGTAAAGCGCTTTGAGACGTCCAGTGGTCATGAAAGGTGCTATAGAAATGTAACCATGATGCGGAGATGCCGGTGTTGGACTGGGGTGGACAAATGTGAGAAGTCGCACAACACCAGGTTATAGTCCAACAGCTTTATTTGAAATCACAAGCTTTCGGAGCGGCTGCTCCTTCGTCAGGTGAAGGAGCAGCGCTCCGAAAGCTTGTGATTTCAAATAAAGCTGTTGGACTATAACCTGGTGTTGTGCGACTTCTCACATCGGAATGTAAGTCTTTCTTTTTTTCTTTCAGACACTGACAGGCCTGTTGCTAATCTGCAGCATTTTCTAGTTTCAGTTATGAGTTCTGTCACATTTAGGTTCATTGTTTTGCTGCGGCAGATTGCGAAGAATAGATGCCCTGATTTTCGTGAGTAACTCCACGGGATGCCACTGTTCAGCCCTCATTACAAGAACACCATCAGGAGTCGTGGCCTAGGGTACGCGATTTTAACCCTACCTGCCCAGCCTGAACCAGGTCAGTAACCTGGTCTGGAGCCCGCGAGAGCTAATCTGCCACGATCATACTTGCTTCACTGAGCGGGCAGCAAGGACACCGACCCAAAGCCAGCGGGGTCCTTTTGAACATGAGCACGCCAGGTCGAGATTACTCTATCGGGACCTGATTGAAATTTTTGCTGTGAGACCTAAGCGAGAAGCAGCATTGAGATTCCTGCCAGGCCCAACCCAGCAGGAAACATGGAAACATAGAAAAATAGGAGCAGGAGTCGGCCATTCAGCCCTTCGAGCCTGCTCCGCCATTCAATATGATCATGGCTGATCCTCTATCTCAATACCATAATCCCGCTCTCTCCCCATACCCCTTGATGCCTTTTGTGTCTAGAAATCTATCTCCTTCTTAAATATATTCAGTGATTTGTCCTCCACAGCCTTCTGTGGTAGAGAATTCCACAGGTTCACCATCCTCTGAGTGAAGAAATTTCTCCTCATCTCAGTCCTAAATGTCCTCCCCCATATCCTGAGACTGTGACCCCTCGTTCCCCCCAGCCAGGGGAAACATCCTCCCTGCATCCAGTCTGTCTAGCCCTGTCAGAATTTTATATGTTTCAATGAGATCCCCTCTCATTCTTCTAAACTCTAGTGAATACAGGCCTAGTCGACCCAATCTCTCCTCATACGACAGTCCTGCCATCCCAGGAATCAGTCTGGTGGATGGACCATGGCCTGAAGAGGCACGAAGAGGTAAGATTTACATTTTTTAATAAACTTTCCCTGTGGGGCCAGGAGGAGCAGGAGTAATCCTCCAGCACCCCACAAGGAAAGCTTAGACCGCACCCCCCACCGCCCCCGCTGTAAACACGCCCCTCCGATCGCGGGGACCCTGGGGGCGGGGGCGGGCGGGCGGGGGGGCATGGCGGTCGATCCCGCTGGTCTCTGCAACTTACCGCCAACTTCCTACCTGGAACTGGTCAGCGGGATTTAAATGAGGTCTTGGAGATAAAATATCCCAGGCCCGAATTTCGCTGCAATGAGTGAGTTTTGAATTGACACCATGGGTCGGGGGGTGTGGGTGGTGGGGATGCAATATTAGCCAAACTCGTCTGGCGAGGAACTAACGGGATGGGATGCAATGCCAGTTTCACCCCCCCGCCTGATATTAATCCCCACTGAAGGCCGTGCAGAGTAACATTGCGCGGGGTGCAAAACCTCACTGTCCAGAGTCACGCCTGGAGAGTGGACGGTTGGGTGAGAAACTGAAGAGGCATTGCCATCTGTGGAACGAGGCTGACCAATGACCATCAGGAAGAAGAGGGGAGAAATTGGAGGAGCGGCATAAATTATTCCTGCAATACCTTCACCCGACTCCCATCAGCAAGAATATTTTCAAATTCTTCGTCCAAAGTCCAGGCTGATTCCTTGGTACAAAAGCAACTTTTCTCAACTATAGTGAACTTGCTTCCTTCCTGCTTTATGTCCATTTCCAGGTTGTCCTCCATTGCCATCTTCCTCTGGCTTTCAGGTACACCTGAAAAATGAGAACACAAAACCATGAGTGAATTTCTTCTCTCAGAGGGTCGTAAATCTGTGGAATTCTCTGCCCCAGAGAGCTGTGGAGGCTGGGTCATTGAATATATTTAAGGTGGAGATAGACAGATTTTTGAACAATAAGGGAGTGATGGGTTATGGGGAGCGGGCAGGGAAATGGAGCTGAGCCCAAGGTCAGATCAGCCATGATCTCATTGAATGGCGGAGCAGGCTCGAGGGGCCGAATGGCCGACTCCAGCTCCTATTTCTTCTGTTCTTATGAAAGAGGAAGGTGGTTATTCACATGAGGCAGTCTGACAGTGTGTATTCAGTGACCAATGAAGCAGGCTGGACCCACACTGGGATTGTGGATGTCAGACCTGCTCAAACAGCAGCTGTCCTCATGGGTTAGTGGCACCGAGAAATACAGAACACAACAACAACAACTTGCATTTATAGAGCGCCTTTAACATAGTAAAACGTCCCAAGGCGCTTCACAGGAGCGATTATCAAACAAAATTTGACACCCCCGAGCCACATAAGGAAATATTAGGACAGGTGACCAAAAGCTTGGTCAAAGAGGTAGGTTTTAAGGAGCGACTTAAAGGAGGAGAGAGAGTTAGAGAGGCGGAGAGGTTTAGGGAGGGAATTCCAGAGCTTAGGGCCGAGGCAGCTGAAGACACGACGATCGATGGTGGGGACATGAAAATCAGAGATGCGCAATGTAGGATCCATTCCTCCCCCACAACGGTAAAAATTGAACTATGAAATATAAAAACCCAGAACTGCAGAGCCAGCAATAAAGGGCTCGGCAATAAAGGGTTAATTCAAACATTGCAGCCGAAACTACGACTGGATCACAGACAATCTAAAATACGAATGCTTCTGAACAAGAACATTCGCATATTCCTTTACCTTAAGGGGTTACATTGTCCACCTTAGACCATGGACCCCCAATAACTAGTTTCAGTGCAGGCCTAGACAATGGGCCGGGCCTCGAACCTTTTGAATAGGAATGCCAACAGAAACCAACAACCTCGCCTATGCAGTCACTTTGGGAGGGTTGCATTGTCAGAAAGATATCTCAAATCAATGGACAATTCACACATTTTGAAACGAATCGTACGCTCAGAAGGGGCCAGGAAATATTGCAAGTTGGTTTTGGTTTAAAGTAAGATCACTTCGAAGACAGTGGTTTGGGAAGCCGACAGCAGAACAACGAACAGAAAGATTCGGGCCTACAATCAACTCCAGGAGATAGCCGATCGGGAGTGGTGATTGTATGTTTCAGTCAAATCATAGAGGAGGCTTTTGTGATTGAGTCTGAGTAAGTTTGTGAGTTTCAGTCAGATCACAATAAGGGTTTTGTGATTGAGTCTGGGTAACTTTATATGTAACAGTCAAATCGCGGACGGGTTTAACTGTGTCATATTGTGTCGATGCAAATGACCCTTGCGTAGGGGTTTGTATTTTGGGGTTGTTAGTCTAATATAAATCGTAGGGATTTATACTGGGGAGGTAATTGTGTGTGTGTGTTCAATAAACGAACGAATCAAAGGTTGACCAAAACCCTGTGCCGTGTGTATTTTGTTCTTATAAATCCTGAAATCCAAGAACTGTGTGTAACGGGGGACCAGTATCAGAGAAAACCCCTTACAGCAAGAGGCTAGAATTGGAGGAGCATAGCGATCTCGGGGGGTTGTAGGGCTGGAGGAGATTACAGAGATAGGGAGGGGCGAGGCCATGGATGAAGATTTAGTCTCTCGTCTGCTCAGTTTTCTGACAAAGGACCAACTTCCATACGGGTGCTGATGACACCCAGCGCTACCTCTCCACCACTTTCCCATACCCCTCGACTGCCTCGTGTGGCAGACTGCTTGTCCGACATTAAATCCTCAATGAGCCACAACCTCCTTCAGCTCAACACCAGGAAGACTGAAGCCTTCGTCTTTATTTTCCAACACTGACTTCATGCCCTTGACACTGATTCCATCACACTCCCTGGCCATTCTCTCAAGGTGAGTGTCGTCATCATACATGTGGAACCTGCCTTTTTGGATGATGTCGCCAAGGGGCAGCATATACATGAAGAATAGAAGGGGCCAAGGACAGATCCTTGGGGGATTCCAGAGGTAATGGTGCAGGAATGGGAAGAGAAGTCATTGCAGGAGATTCTCTGGCTATGACTATATAGATAAAGGTGGAACCATGCAAGGGCAGCCTCACTCAGCTGGACAATGGAGGAGAGACGTTGGAGAAGGATGGTGTGATCAACCATGTCAAAGGCTGCATTCAGGTCGAGAAGGATGAGGAGGGATAATTTACCACGGTCACAGTCACATCAGATGTCATTTGTGATGTGGATTTGGGCTGTTTCAGTGCTGTGGCAGGGGTGGAAACCTGACTGAAGAGATTCAAACATGGACTTGCGGGAAAGATGGGCATGGACTTGGGAGACAACAACATGTTGAAGGGACTTGTTTCTTAACCTGTCCCATTACCATCTCGTCTTGCCTTGAGCATCTCTTAATGTCTTTACTTACCATAGTTATTCCACCCCCCAGCCTCCCCCTTGCTTTTTATCTGTTTCATTTCCTGCTTTTTTCTCAGTTCTGACGAAGGGTTTTGACCTGAAACGTTAACTCTGTTTCTCTCTCCACGGATGTTGCCTGGCCTGCTGAGTTTTTCCAGCGTTTTCTGTTGTTGTTTCAATTTTCCAGCATCCGCAGTATTTTGCTATCGTAACATGTTGAAGGGCATTGGTTAGGAAAGGAAGGTTGAAGATGAGGCGGTAGTTTGCAAGGACAGAGTGTGTTTTTTGAGGAGGGCGGTAACCACAGTTACTGATAGCAGTGTCCATAGTTACAAAGTGCCAGTATCCATAGTTATTGGGAAAGGGTTCAATTCTTGAACAGATTTGAGCGATATAGAACTTTAATCTGCGACATAAGAACATAAGAAATAGGAGCAGGAGTTGGCCATTCGGCCCCTCGAACCTGCTCGACCATTCAATAAGATCATGGCTGATCTTCTACCTCAGCTCCACTTGCCCCATATTCCTTGATTCCCTTAGTTTCCAAAATTCTATCTATCTCAGTCTTGAATATACTCGACTAAGCATCCACAGCCCTCTGGGCTAAAGAATTCAAAAATTCACAAGAAATTTCTCCTCATCTCAGTCCTAAATGGCCGACCCCTAATCCTGAGACTGTGACCCCTAGTTCCAGACTCTCCAGCCAGGGGAAACAGCCTGTCAGCATCTACCCTGCCAAGCCCTCTCAGAATCTTATATGTTTCAATGAGATCACCTCTTATTCTTCTAAAACCCAGAGAGTATAGGCCTATTCTACTCAATCTCTCCTCATAGGACAGCCCTCTCATCCCAGGAATCAATCCAGTGAATGTTTGTTGAACCTAAGGCAAGTGTATCCTTCCTTAGGTAAGGAGGCCAAAACTGTACACTGTGCTCCAGGTGTGGTCTCACCAAAGCGCTGTACAATTGCAGCAAGACTTCCTTACTCTTATACTCCAACCCCCTTCCAATACAGGCTAACATACAATTTGCCTTCTTAATTGCTTGCTGTACCTGCATGTTAACTTTCTGTGAACCCAAATCTCTCTGAATACCAACATTTACTCATCTCTCACCTTTTAAAACATATTTTGCTTTTCCATTCTTCCTACCAAAGTGGATAATTTCCCACTTTCCCACATTATACTCCATCTGCCACCTTCTTGCCCACTCACTTAACCTATCGATATCCCTTTGCAGACTCTTTGTGCCCTCCTCACTTTTTACTTTCCTACCTAGCTTTGGTATCATCAGCAAACTTAGATATATTATACTTGGTCCCTTCATCTAAGTCATTAATATAGATTGTAAATAGCTGAGGCCCAAGCACTGATCCTTGCGGCACTCCACTAGTTACAAACTGCCAACTCGCAAATGACCTGTTTATTCCTACTCTCTGTTTTCTGTCCGCTAACCAATCCTCAATCCAAGCTAATATTACCCCCAATCCGATGAGCCCTAATATTATGTAACAACCTCTTGTGTGGCACATTATCAAATGCCTTTTGAAAATACAAATATACGACATCTATTGGTTCCCCCTTATCTACCCTGCTAGTTACAGCCTCAAATAGATTTGTCAAACACGATTTCCCGTTCATAAAACCGTGCTGATTCTGCCCAATCATATCATGATTTTCCAAGTGCCCTGTTACCATGTCCCTAATAATAGATTCTAGCATTTTCTCTACTCCTGATGTCAGGCTAACTGGCCTGTAGTTCTCTGTTTTCTCTCTCCCTCCTTTCTTGAGCAGCAGGGTTATATTTGCGACCTTCCAATCCACTGGGACCGTTCTAGAATCTAGGGAATTCCAGAAGAATAAAACCAATGCATCCACTAGCTCTGCAGCCACCTCTTTTAAAACCCTAGGATGTAGGCCGTCAGGTCCAGGGGATTTGTTGAATTTTAGTCCCATTAATTTCTCCAGTACTTTTTCTTTACTAACATTAAATACAATGGACTAGAATTTCATTATAGCCCAGGAATGGTGGGGGGGGGTATCTTTAAAAAAGTTTGAGAATTAGCGCCAGGCGAAATTCATTCTCACTGCTCAAAGAAATGATTGGAGTGCTAATTCAAGTCTTAAAAGCCTAGCTCAGTGGCGTCACACTCAAAGGGTGGACCAATATCGGGTGCAGTCTAATCGCAACTCATCATTGCCACAGGCTTTTCCCAGTACTTAAAGGGGAGGTTCATTGATGCTGCAGCGCCTCATTCTCAGCATTGCTGGCTGTGCAGCTGTCTCAGCAAGGAGAAGCACAACAAGGAGAAGGAGCCGGAGGACTGAAGTGAAGCAGGTGTGCTCATGGCAGATCCACCTCAGTCGGGTGGTCAGGGTGATTGAATGCTTCAACAAATGCTACATACCACCATCAGTACCACAGTCTGCACACACTGCCCAAAGCACCAGACCCCAGTGCTCACCCACCAACACTCACACCCACATCTCACACCTTGCACACAATGACAGCTATTCAACTATAGCAAGCACAAGGGTCATTAGTTATTAGAATGAATGTGATATGTGTGATATGTTTATGCATAAATTTATTAATGGAGTTTGCAATATTTTGTGGTCTCTCCCATTTCACCTTTGCGCCCAGGAGGACGCTGTGATATGGCATGACACAGGGATGGTATGATAGGGATGTGGTGAGCAAAAGGGATCTGGGGTTAAAGTCATCCTGGTGTGAGGCTGGAGGTCTGTTTGGAGGAGGTGGCAGAGTTCCGTGACCACCACCTTGGTGAAGCGGAGCCATCAAATACACTGCTCCTCGCTTCATTGAAGGTAGGAGAAGTGCTGTCGGAATACCCTCGGAGGGTAAGGCCTCCTGGTGAGAGCCCTGATGTCCCTCCTCATCCCTCTGCACACATGTTCCCGTATTTCTGGCTACCTACACTCCCTCCGCCGTAGATCCTGGAGGGCGAGGTGACGCCAGTACAGCCCCCATTAATGGTGCCAAGTGTAGCAGTTTGAATCTTTGAACAATAAATGGAGTTACTTTGCACTTGCCACAAGAATGCTGGTGCAAAAGAAGCTTGAAATTACTCATACAAACTGTCCTAGTGGGTGAAACTGACAAGAAACCACTGAAACTAACCTGCCCCGACAGCTGGGAGTGATTAATGCTGATGCCTTTAAATAACGTCATTGGAGCCAGCTTCCTGCAGCTGCACGCCAGCTCTCCCTCTCGCTGTCTGGTCGAGGCGCTAAGGTAAGTGACGACAATGAATTTTTCAGATCGGGCACCCACTGATGTCACGATCTGCCTGGTGTTTAAGTCCCCGGCGGTACCTTGTACCGGCGGCGCAATGATGGGGCTGGATTTGCCATGCGGTGCCGGATTCGCCTCGCCCCGGTGCTACTGCATCAGCGCCCCGTTACCACCATCTGCAGGCGCTAAATGGAAGCGCTAAGCTACCAAATTTTTCCCCCTTTAAGTTCCTCACTCCCATTAGACCCTAGGTTTTTGGCAACATTGTAAGCTTTCTTTTAATCTAATACTATCCTAACTTCTCTAGTTAGCTACAGTTTGACCACTTTTCCTGTGGAGTTTTTTCTTCCTCATGGTAATGTATAATCATTGAGAATTATGAATTATTTCTTTAAATTTTCACCATTGCTTATCTACCATCATATCTTTTAATCTAATTCCCCAATCTACCTTAGCCACCTCACCATTTGTGCCATTAATTCATCTATCTTGTTATGGATGCTTCGTGCATTCAGATACATCGCCTTTAATTTGAACTTTTCACTATTTTTCTCTGATGTGACCTTAGTCACTATTACCTTTGTTAAACTCTCTGGGGTAAAAATTGAGTCGCGCCCCATTTGGGGCGCTAACCTCGCCGGGGCGCGACTTTTAGCGCCCCGAAAAAATTAGCGGCCCCGCGCCGGAACTTCAGTGGTTGCGCCCCAAGAGGGAAGCGGGGCGCAACTGGAAGCACCCCGCATCCCTCTTGGGGCGCTGCGAGTGAATATCCTGGCGCTACGTGCCGCAGCGCCACGCGCTGCGGCACGTCGCGCCGCGGTATTGCAGGCCTTCCTCCCCTTCTTAAAGGGGAGGGGCCTTGCGCAGCGCGAACCGGGGCCCAGCTGGGCTCCCAGGGATCGGGAGTGCCGGCAAAAGAGCCCGGCACTCAAGAGAAGTGCCGGGCTCTTGGAGCGCAGCCGGCACTTCACGGTGGGGGGGCTTCACGGGGGCCGGGGACAGCAACGGGGGCAGGTGCTGGCAGGCGGCCAGCAACAAAAATGGCCGCCTGCCACCTCCCCTTTAAATATCGCCGCCCCGGCCGCACGTACGCCCCCCTGAACCCGTCGGACATAGCGTCTGGCGGTAAATCAGGGGGCGCGACTGAAGATCACGGCCGGGGCGCGAGCGGGGCGCTGCGCACGGCGATGACGTCATCGCCGGCGGCGCAGCGCCACAGGGCGCTACCGGCTGCCGCCGCCGCTAACCTCCCACTAAATTTTTCGGGAGGCGTGGGCGGCGCTGCGCCCGGGCGTTAGCTGCTTTACGCCCCATTAGCGCCCATTTAAGGCGCTAACGGGAGGCGCAAGCAGCTGAATTTTTCCCCCTCTGTCCCTTCCGAACTCACTGAGTTGGGGATGTTCTGCAACTACCCATAAATTAAGCCCCCATTAACACACCCATTAACGTTTGATTGATGTTTTCTTGAGGTCAGGAATCACTGACTTACCCAAGGCAATGAGGAATGCTTCAAAATTATCATTTTCATACACTTTCCAAACTCCATCGAAAGCCATGGCTGAATGTTTATTGTTGCAAGGACTGCCTGATGCTGACCTGGTGAAAGAAATTAGAGGTGAGATGTGTTTGTGAAGCTCAAGTCCAACTTGTGGAGATAGAACCACAGAAACTTACAGCACAGAAGGAGGCCCTTCGGCCCGTCGTGCCTGTGCTGGGTCTTTGAAAGATCAGTCGTGCTCAGTCCCACACCCCCGCGTTTTGTCCGTAACCCTGTGAGCTCCTCATCCTCCAGAACCCGTCCAACTCCCTTTTCAAATTATTGATGGAATCAGCTTCCACCACCTCTTCAGGCCGAGCGTTCCCGATCCCCACAACTCTCTGAGTGAAGAAAATTCTCCTCATCTCTCCTCTGGATCTTTTTCCAATGATTTTAAATCTATGACCTCTGGTTGTTGACCCACTCGCCAGAGGGAATAATTTTTCTTCATCTACTCTATCGAAACCTCTCATCATCTTGAAAACCCCTATTGTAACAGTGACTACACTTCAAAAAGTACTTCATTGGCTGTAAAGCGCTTTGGGACGTCTGGTGGTCGTGAAAGGCGCGATAGAAATGCGAGTCTTTCTTTCTTTCTCTTAACCTTCTCTGTTCCAAGGAGAACATAGTAACTTTTCCAACATCTCCTCATTACTGAAGTCCCTGATCCCTGGTAACATCCTGGTAAACCTCCTCTGCACCCTTTCTAAGGCCTTTCCATCTTTCCTGAAGTGCGGGGCCCAGAGTTGTCCCCAACACTCCAGTGTGGCCGAGTCAGTGATCTTTTCATTACAAGTTGGAAGAGGATTCAGGATAGACTGTTGTAGAATCTCTCGCAAAGCCAGCTTTAGTTAGCCGTGTTGTGAAACCAGCTGATCCGTTTTACGGTCTGAAGTTAAGTGGCTTCCCATTTTTCCTTTGGTTTTATTTTCACTCATTCCTTGTCCATGTTGAACGCAAAGTGATCTGTGTGTGTGTGTGTCTGTGGGTATTGACATGTTCAAGAAAGAACTTGCATTTTTATAGCGCCTTTCATGACCTCAGGACGCCCCAAAGTGCTTTGCAGCTAAATTTTGAAGTGTAGTCGCCGTTATAATGTAGGAAATGCAGCAGCCAATGTGCACACAGTAAGATCCCACAAATAAAGAGCAGATAATCTGTTTTAGTGATAAATGTTGGCTCAGACACCAGGGTAGAACTTCCCTGCTCTTCTTTGAAATAGTGCCATGGGATCTTTTACATCCACCCAAGAGGACAGATGGGGCCTCAGTTTAACGTCTCATCTGAAAGACGGCACCTTTGACAGTGCAGCACTCCCTCAGTTAGCCTAGATTAGGTGTTCAAGTCTCTGGAGTGGGGACTTGAACCCACAACCTTCTGACTCTGAGGCGAGGGTGCTACCCACTGAGCCACAGTTGACACCTAAAGTTGAAACTAATTAACACTTACTGAGGACTGCAGTGCTTCAGAATCGGCTCTTGACTCGACATGGCCCCCAGTGAACAGGACCTAGCCAGGAATCTCTGATCAGAACCGATCCTGCCGTGTGTTTTTTGACCGTAAAATAGACTTTCATTTCTATAGCGCCTTTCATGGCCACTAGATGTCCCAAAGCACTTTACAGCCAATGAAATACTTTTTGAAGTGTAGTCACTGTTGTAATGTGGGAAACGCGGCAGCCAATTGTGCACAGCAAGCTCCCTAAAAACAGCAATGTGATAATGACCAGATAATCTGTTTTTGTGATGCTGATTGAGGGACAAATATTGGCCCCAGGACACCGGGTAGAACTCCCCCTACTCTTTTTCAAAATAGTGCCATGGGATCTTTTACATCCACCTGAGAGGGCAGGCCTCGGTTTAACGTCTCATCCGAAAGACGGCACCTCCGACAGTGCAGCACTCCCTCAGTACTGCACTGGAGTGTCAGCCTGGATTTTTGTGTTCAAGTCTCTGGAGTGGGACTTGAACCCACAACCTTCTAACATATCAGAGGTGAGAGTGCTACCCACTGAGCCACAGCCAACACTGGTGCAATATGGGCAATCAGCGAATCGACAGCCTGCTTTACACTCCGCCCCATTTTCCTTTCTATTGAAGGCAATCGAGCACGGGGTAAAGTGGCGGCCAATTCTCTACCGCCCAAGACCAATCTCACCCACAGTGACCGGAATTCCGGCAGTACCTCTTAACATGCTCTTAGAAACAGAGGTTTTTATCTTTCAAACCTTGACGTTAAGCATTACCCGGGCAAAAGGCAGAAAGGAAGACTTGGCCCAGAGGATCAGACAAAACCATCGGAAGTGTTAAATAACAAATTACCGGCAGAAATGCCACACTATCTGAGGGAACGCCCTCTATTGCACCACGGTGACATTTCGTCCACATCAGCCCTGCAGCGGCCTCTCTTGAGAGAGGTCACCAATGAATGATAAAGTAGTCTTGTGCTGTGATTTCCCACCTAACTCATTTCATGGAGGACCGTTACAGTCAGAGGACACTTTCCCACATTGCAACAGCGACTACACTTCAAAAGCACTTCATTGGCTACAAAGCGCTTCGGGACGTCCTGAGGTTGTGAAAGGCGCTATAGAAATGCAAGTCTGTCTTTCAAAGATCCTGCGTGGAGTGGAACGCAGGTCCCAAGGGTAAAAAGTCACAGCCTTTTGTTTCGCCTGGTCCATTGTTTGTAATACGTATGGGCAACATATGAATCGTTTCTTGTTGTATTACCCTGCCCGTGCTCATGCTCCATGAGACTCAACAGAATGGAGATACCGATCTGTGTCCCATCTCTTTGTGATACCCAACATGGATTACTTCTGTCTTTCTTGTTTCCCCTTCTCTGCTCTCCTCTCATGAAGGTACTGACTTTTGCCAGGGCACATTTCCACTGGGGCCTGACAGAATGGGGGTAATTTTAACCCACAAACACAGGCGGGTTTGGGTCGGGTGAGATGTAAAAATTTTAAACAGGAGCCCAACCCGCCTCGAACCCGCCCACTTCTGGTTTTAATAGAGGCGGGATGAAGGGCAGGTGACCAATCCGCTCTCAGGAGGTGGGTCGGGCCTCCATTTTAACAAAGTTTCTATTTTCAGGCCTCGGCAGGTAACAGGAGGCGAGAAGGGCCGGATCCATGAGGTAAGTGCCATTCCAGCACTGCTTGTGGGCCAGTTTTAAATAAATATTTTGCATCTGTGTTCACTATGGAGAAGGACGATGTAGGCATAGAAATCAGGCAGGGGGATTGTGATATACTTGAACAAATTAATATTGAGAGGGAGGGGGCTTAAAAGTGGATAAATCCCCAGGCCCAGACGAGATGTATCCCAGGCTGCTGTGTGAGGCAAGGGAGGAGATTGCAGGGGCTCTGACACAAATTTGCAGAACCTCTCTGGCCACAGGGGAGGTGCCAGAGGACTGGAGGACAGCTAACGTAGTACCATTATTCAAGAAGGATAGTAGGGATAAACCAGGGAATTACAGGCCAGTGAGCCTAACATCAGTGGTAGGGAAACTATTGGAAAAAATTCTGAGGGACAGAATTAGTCTCCACTTGGAGAGGCAAAGATTAATCAAGGATAGTCCGCATGGCTTTGTCAGGGGGAGATCATGTCTGACCAATTTGATTGAATTTTACGAGGGGGTGACTAGGTGTGTGGATAAGGGTAGTGCAGTTGATGTGGTCTACATGGACTTCAGTAAGGCTTTTGACAAAGTCCCACATGGGAGACTGGTCAAGAGGTAAGAGCCCATGGGATCCAGGGCAATTTGGCACATTGGATCCAAAATTGGCTTAGTGGCAGGAGGCAGAGGGTGATGGTCGAAGGTTGTTTTTGTGACTGGAAGCCTGTGTCCAGTGGTGTACCGCAGGGATCGGTGCTGGGTCCTTTGCTGTTTGTAGTGTACATTAATGATTTAGATATGAATGTAGGAGGTATGATCAGTAAGTTCGCAGATGACACGAAAATTGGTGGAGTGGTAAATAGCGAGGAGGGAAGCTCAGGCTACAGGACGATATATCTGGGTTGGTCAGATGGGCAGAACA
Organism: Squalus acanthias; assembly: GCA_030390025.1. Lineage (NCBI taxonomy): Eukaryota > Metazoa > Chordata > Chondrichthyes > Squaliformes > Squalidae > Squalus > Squalus acanthias. The sequence goes on along the minus strand of CM059446.1, from coordinate 27,630,297 downwards.
GTGGCAAATGGAATTTAACCCTGAAAAGTGTGAGGTGATGCATTTTGGGAGGACTAACAAGGCAAGGGAATACACAATGAATGGTAGGACCCTAGGAAGGACAGAGGATCCGAGGGACCTTGGTGTGCATGTACATAGATCCCTGAAGGCAGCAGGACAGGTAGATAAGGTGGTTAAAAAGGCATATGGGATACTTGCCTTCATTAGCCGAGGCATAGAATATAAGAGCAGGGAAGTTATGATGGAACTGTACAAAACGCTAGTTAGGCCACAGCTGGAATACTGTGTGCAGTTCTGGTCACCACACTATAGGAAGGATGTGATTGCATTGGAGAGGGTGCAGAGGAGATTCACCAGGATGTTACCTGGGCTGGAGTGCTTCAGCTATGAAGAGAGACTGGACAGGCTGGGGTTGTTTTCCTTAGAGCAGAGAAGGCTGAGGGGGGACCTGATTGAGGTGTACAAAATTATGAGGGGCATAGATAGGGTAGATAGAAAGGAACTTTTCCCCTTAGTAGAGGGGTCAATAACCAGGGGGCATAGTTTCAAGATAAGGGGCAGGAGGTTTTAGAGGGGATTTGAGGAAAAACTTTTTCACCCAGAGGGTGGTTGGAATCTGGAACTCACTGCCTGAAAGGGTGGTAGAGGCAGGAACCCTCACATTCAAGAAGCATTTAGATGGCACTTGAAACGCCATAGCATACAAGGCTACGGACCAAGTGCTGGAAAATGGGATTAGAATAGACAGGGCTTGATGGCCGGCGCAGACACAATGGGCCGAAGGGCCTCTTTCTGTGCTGTATAACTCTATGGGCTCGATTTTGTCATGGGGGGGGGCTGGGGTCGTGTCATCTGCTTTTCGTGTTAGCCACCTGACTCCAATTGGATGTGGGTGAATTATTCGATTTTCCCCTAATTGGGCAATTGAGTTCCAGCATGTGGGAACCCATGACCCAATTCGTTTTTTCAGTCTGAAAGTCGCCTCTGATGATTCCACCACCACCACTACTACTACTCCAGGCTCCAAAGTTCCACAACAATGGTTATGCCTGCTAAAAGTTCCCCCAGAATGATGATTGATCAAATCTCCTTCTTAATGGTGGACCTGCGGCTGACTATCAGCCATCCAAGTGTTCTACCGCCAGGTTTCACCGTCGTGTTTCAGAGGAGGCGTGCATCATGTCGGAAAAGTGCTAAAATCAGAAAGGCCTCTCAAAATGGGATTATAGAGGGAATTAAATGGTTGTTAAGGGCCTGAAGGGCCTATCCCGCCTCTTGGAGGCGGGACGGAGACGGGATCAGAAACCACGCGTTTGGGAAAATTGCTCGGAGGCGGGATGGAGGCGGGGTCAGACCCGCCCACCATTTTTTGCAATTTTAACACCCCACACGCCTCCATTCCCGCCTCCTCGGGCCTGGCAAAATCCAGCCCTGTGACTCCAGGAGCAGGAGTGTTTCCCCCCGGGCCCAACACGTTAACCTGTACAACCCCCCACCCACCTCTACGATCTCCCCCCGCGCCCTGTCAGCTTCCCCAATATTCCCCGAGCCCCCCAACCTGCTCCTCGTCTGTTACCTTTTCGGGAGCGTTCCTCACCCCACAGGTCGCCTGTCAATCAGGCTGGCTTTCTAGCGGTGAACATGGGGGCATAAAAATCACACACAGTGTGGAGTTAAGACTCCACGCCGTTCAGGGAAACCAGCACTTCCGGGTTTCCCGACCATAACTCCTATCCCCCCCATCCCCCCATCCCCCCACCCAGCTCCAAAACCCCGCCCCAGTAACTATCGGGGCCGATGTGCCAGTAGGCTATTCTACTATGGCAAACATCACATCTTCGCCTTATCCAGTCTTCACCTGATCCAGACCTCACCTGGCATCTACCTATGCACTTTTCAGCAGAGAATAACAATCAGGAATGGGAATTCCAGCTGATTTTTCCCCTCCTTAGCCCAGAGATACCGGGTGAATTGCAGTACCCTGCTGCTGCCCATGGTGACATCAGCAAACTCAGCAGAGTCTGGGCCGGATACAGTGGGCATAGTTCCACACGCTGGTCCTCTCTGGTAGCTCACCTGAGAGGCCATCTTTACAGGCGAGAGTAGACAGTGAGTTCGCTAAGGGCAGTGACAGAAAGAAAGACCTTGTATTTATATAGTGCCTTTCATGACCTCAGGTCATCCCAAAGCACTTTACAGCCTATGAAGTCCCTGCTGTAATGTAGGAAACGCGATAGCCAATTTATGCACAGCAAGATCCCACAAACAGCAAACTGATCATGACCAGGTAACCTGGGGTTTTTTTTAGGCATTGTTTGAGGAGTGAAAAATTGGCCAGAACACCAGGAAAAACTCCCCTGCTCATCTTTGAAATATCTCATCTGAATGACAGCACTGCACTGGAGTGGAGTGGAGTGTCAGCCTGGCTGGTTTTTGTGTTTTAGGTTCCTGGAGTGGGCCTTGAACCCACAACCTCGACCCAAAGGTAAGATTGCTGCCCCCTGAGCCACAGCTGAACCCAAGCCTCACCAATCCTCATATCCACAACCACACACTTCCCATTTGGGGGGGTGGGGGGGAGCAGGGGTGACGGCAGTCACTGGATAGTGATTGAGAGCAGGAACCCTGGCGGATTTTCCTGTCCGAGATCACCGAACTCAACAGGCAGTGGAAATCAAACCCAGGACCTTCTGCTTTTAAAATTTTTAAATTCTCATTTTAAAGTTGTTCAATCCCTCCACGGCCTCGCCCCTCCCTATCTCTGTAATCTCCTCCAGATATCTCCTCCAGATCTCTGCGCTCCTCTAATTCTGACCTCTTGAGCAGCCCTGATTTTAATCGCTCCACCATTGGTGGCCGCGCCTTCAGCTGCCTAGCCCCTAAGCTTTGGAATTCCCTCCCTAAACCTCTCTGCCTCTCCGCCTCTCTCTCCTCCTTTAAGACGCTCCTTAAAACCAACCTCTTTGACCAAGCTTTTGGTCATCTGCCCGAATTTCTCCTTATGTGGCTCGGTGTCAAATTTTGTTTTATAACACTCCTGTGAAGTGCCTTGGGACATTTGCTACATTAAAGGGGGCTATATAAATACGAGTTGTTGCTGTTGGTGTTGCTTGGCGTGGCTCAGCTACGTACAGACTTTGGAACCGTGCCCTTGGAGGGTGCTCACCGCTGGCATCAGAGGTAAAATACCCCTGTAGGAACAATGATCACATTGCAGCGACGAGGAATGTTACAACCTGCCCATGGAGCGATCTGGGGTGTTCAGCTTAAGGCGTACAGACACAGCTCAACATTCCTCAGTTGCAGTCTATGCTGCGGAAAACAGCTGCTCAGCGAATGGTTCAACTCTTGACTGTTGAACAATCGAAGCTGTAGCTTTCGATGAGAACCCAGTGTTTGTGGGTCAGATGATCTACTGGAATATTACTGACGATTTGTGCTTTTCTGTGTCTATCTGTCAGGTACTTTTAGCAATACCGTCCTTTATTGCTGAAATGGCCCCCTGTGAATCACTGCCTTTTTCTGCAGTCACACAAACATAGCTGAAGACCATAGAAAGGAATAGCTATACAATGGAAGGCACTCACCTCCTTTCAGTTGCTGCTGCTTACACCCCAACCCTGCCGGGAAATGTGAGATGATGTGAGTTTGTTGGCTCATCCGATCTTCAGACACAAGTTGCCACAGGTGCTATCTGATTTGCCTGTACCTCCTTTATTGCCCTGGGGCGTATACAATACATAATTACGCACTGTGACAACTACTCCTGAGAAACTGGTTGCACAAGTTTTGGCATGTCCCTTACAATAGAACGATATCTGACAAATCGAAGGTATGAAGCAGCTGCTTCTACACAGACGGGGCTACCAGGACTTGAATCTACCAATCTGTTGAAAGGATATTTACTAGTCCTAGCCCCTTTGGGACTACCCCGGATCAGGTGTATTTCTCAGATGTTCACCTTCAACTAAAGGTTGAGGTAGCCAAATCCTAAAGACGCTTAACTGGGTCTAAAGGTCCAGTCTATCTCTCCCTAAAGGAAAGGAGCAACCCGAGAATGTTACCGTCCTCCAGATAGCACTTTTATTAAGTTCAGCCACATTGTAATGTCCCAGATATTATAAGGGTCAAGAGATCTCCCCTCAGAAATGTACCTCTTCACCAAAGAGTGTACAGAGATTGGGTTCGCGAGTTATTGATACAGAAAAACAGCGACAGGATCGGACAAAGTCAACATGGATTTACAAAAGGTAAATCGTGCTTGACTAATCTACTGGAATTTTTTGAGGATGTAACTGGGAAAATAGATAAGGGAGAACCAGTAGATGTGGTGTATTTGGACTTTCAAAAGGCTTTCAATAAGGTCCCGCATAAGAGATTAGCGTGTAAAGTTAAGGCACATGGGATTGGGGGCAAGGTATTGACTTGGATAGAGAACTGGTTGGCGGACAGAAAGCAAAGAGTAGGAATTAATGAGTCTTTTTCCGAGTGACAAGCAGTGACTAGCGAGGTACCGCAGGGATCGGTCCTTGGACCCCAGCTATTCACAATATACATTAATGATCTAGATAAGGGAACTAAATGCAATATCTCCAAGTTTGCAGATGACACAAAGCTGGGTGGGAGTGTGTGCTGCGAGGAGGATACCGAGAAACTCCAGGGTGATTTGGACAGGTTGGGTGAGTGGGCAGAAGCGTGGCAGATGCAATATAACGTGGATAAATGCGAGGTTATCCACTTTGGTGTCAGAAACAGAAAGGCAGACTATTATCTGAATGGCAATAGATTGGGAGAAGGGGAAGTGCAACGAGACCTGGGTGTCCTTGTGCACCAGTCGCTTAAGGTAAGCATGCAGGTGCAGCAGGCGGTGAAGAAGGCAAATGGTATTTTGGCCTTCATAGCGAAAGGGTTTGAGTATAGGAACAGGGATGTCCTGCTGCAGTTGTACAGGGCCTTGGTGAGACCACACCTTGAGTATTGTGTGCAGTTTTGGTCGCCTTATCTGAGGAAGGATGTTCTTGCCATGGAGGGAGTTCGGCGAAGATTCACAAGGCTGATACCTGGGATGGCAGGAATGACATATGAGGAGAGATTGGGTCGATTGGGCTTATACTCGCTGGAGTATAGAAGAATGAGAGGGGATCTCATCGAAACATAAAATTCTGTCAGGTCTGGACAAACTAGATGCAGGAAGAATGTTCCCGATGGTCGGAGAGTCCAGAACCAGGGGTCATAGTCTAAGGATAAGGGGTAAGCCATTTCGGACAGAAATGAGGAAGAATTTCTTCACCCAGAGAGTGGTGAACCTATGGAATTCTCTACCACAGAAGGTAGTTGAGGCCAAGTCATTAAACATATTCAAGAATGAGTTAGATATATTTCTTAAAGCTAAAGGTATCAAGGGATATGGGGAGAAGGCAGGTAAAGGGTACTGAGTTTGGATGATCAGCCATGATCTCATTGAATGGCGGAGCAGGCTCGAGGGGCCGAATGGCCTACTCCTGCTCCTATCTTCTATGTTTCTAGAAGACTTATGTGAGACAATTCTAAAAATATATAGGGGGAAAAATTCAGTATCGCCCCATTTGGGGCGCAATTATCGGCCGGGCGCAAAGATTAGCGCCTGGCGCTAATTATCACCTCCGACTGTAAATTTGACTTTTATCGCCCCTGGAGGTGATTGGAGCGCTAAATCAGGCGCTTCACACCTGTCTTAAGGCGCAAAGGCCAAGGAGCGAGGCACTACCTCAGAGCGCTGGTGAAGCTCATGTGATGTCAGTCAGCAATGGAACACAGACACAATGGCACGGGCCAGTTCTTAAAGAGGAGGGTTGATCTTGCTCTCCATCCACATCCTGCTCATTGCAGCATTGAATCTCGGCCTGGAGAGACCTGTACATCAAATCTGCTGGAAAGAACAATGGAGAGGCCCAGGGAAAGAGCTCAGAGTGCAGCCCCCACAGTCTCTTCTAAATAGATACAAGGAAGGGAAAATCAAAATGAACCTGCAAAGTGCTGCTCAGTACCCAAAACTCCTTCACACAGCGTTGAATCTCTCCAGAAGTCCCTCTCTCTCTCTCTCAGAATGCGTGGTGCAAAAATGTCACCAACAAAAAAAGGCAGGAAGCGTTCGTGTTTAGTCCCGCCACAAAATGTCTGGTCAATTTTGCGAGCGGCGCAAACATCGCCGCACCCGGGCGCTAGTTGCTTTGCGCCCCATTAGCGCCCTCTTAAGGCGCTAACGGGAGGCGCAACCAACTGAATTTTTCCCCCATAGAGATTTATTAAAAGAACCGACATGCAATTTACAGTTGGTGAATCAGTCAATCGCTACGTTAACAATTCTAAAAAGAGAAAAAATACAATTTTATTTTTAACAGTGAATCTTATTTTTAAATCTTAACTTCGCTACAGTATTACATTTCTTAAAATTTTCTATACAGGATATCCATCAATTATCAAGGTAGCAGTTACCTTCACCTGTACTGTGTGCAGTTTTGGTCTCCTTACCTAAGAAAGGATATACTTGCCATAGAGGGAGTGCAGCGAAGGTTCACCAGACTGATTCCTGGGATGGCAGGACTGTCGTATGAGGAGAGATTGGGTCGACTAGGCCTGTATTCACGAGAGTTTAGAAGAATGAGAGGGGATCTCATTGAAACATATAAAATTCTGACAGGGCTAGACAGACTGGATGCAGGGAGGATGTTTCCCCTGGCTGGGGGGCCTCTAGAACGAGGGGTCACAGTCTCAGGATACTGGGTAGGACATTTAGGACTGAGATGAGGAGAAATTTCTTCACTCAGAGGGTGGTGAACCTGTGGAATTCTCTACCACAGAAGGCTGTGGAGGCCAAGTCACTGAATATATTTAAGAAGGAGATAGATAGATTTCTAGACACAAAAGGCATCAAGGGGTATGGGGAGAGAGCGGAATTATGGTATTGAGATAGAGGATCAGCCATGATCATATTGAATGGTGGATTAGGCTCGAAGGGCTGAATGGCCTACTCCTGCTCCTATTTTCTATGTTTCTATCTCCGAGTGGAGGAGTACAGAGCCGTCTCTGTAGTCGAGAATTGCCTTGCCTGATTAAAGCGAGTCTTCAATATTTATACCCTTTTTCAGTTGTTTTTCATAAGGTATTTTGTTGATCCAAATTAATTATCACTAATCATCTTTTAGCTGACCCCTGCCCTTCTTACTGCTGCATCATCAATAGTTATTGGGAGTTTACCATTTATGTTCAAAGGGCAGATCTCCTTTGTTTGTGCCTTATCCATTACATCATGTGTCATTCTTAAGAAGTTTAACAAGGTTATTTATCCAGGGTTGACCATTGTCCTGTTTTAATAAGGTTACTTATTCAGGGTCAACATTGTCCTGTCCCAAAAAGGCCAGAATTCTTTCATAGCTAGGATTTCCAAATCCAGCTTGTCTTGTTTTTAAAGAAGTTATAAGGTAGAATTCTTTATAAGGTAGTGTATTTTTCTAAGAAGGTTATAAGGTAGAATTCCTTCACACCCACCTCTTGACCAAAAAATGAGCTCGAGCATCAAGGGCAGGATTTGGTCAATATTTTTCAAATATGGTTTCAATAGTACATCAAACAACATTAATTCCACGAGATTTACAATAGTCGAATCATGCGCTACATTAATATTCCTCTGAGTTATTCCCAGGACAATGTTTTGCCTTATTTCAAATTGGACAGAAATTAAAAGAATGATAGGTACATTGTCATGCAATTAGCGGAACAACATGTAATTAGAATGTTCAATTGGCAGATGTACGTTCCATAGAGGTGATGTTGCAGTGTTGTTTGATTGGCTGAAGCTTGAGATGCTGAGTCATGTCGCAGAAGATCAGCAATTGATGGTTGAATCCAGTGGCAGATTCAATCGAGGTGGTGGAAGATGAGTTTCGAATGTCCATGTGTCGGGTTACAAAGTCAATTCTCGTCAGAAAGGGTAAATCGTGACGCGTAGCACAAGGCCGTGTGCATATTCAAATGTTTCAACCATCCCTTCCGAGGACCCTTATTCATGATTAAAGGAGTGCAGCGGCAGTTTTTGCAAGCTATGATTCCTTAATCAAAGTCTTTGCACCCTTTGGAATGGATGCCAAAGTAGTCCAATCTTTGGAGGCAATATGAAGGTTATAATGCAAAAGAAAAAAATACTGCGGATGCTGGAACCCTGGAACAGATACATAGAATGCTGGAAATCTCAGCAGGTTAGGCAGCATCTGTGTAGAGAGATTATTATTTTAGAACCAAGATGAGGATCACGATCCCAATCAGAATGAGTGCTGGAATGATGTATGGGAATGCAACAAAAATACTTCCAAATACTCCTGAGATAGCATCAGTGATCCAATCAATAGTAGATTTAGTAACTGAAGCCAACCCTGGCATTGTCTCTATAATAACTTGACCTATAGCATTGAGCCAATCTGGGGCTTGCCAAATATTATCTAATTCAATTTGCGACAGCAAGTGTTGTGTCCTTTTAATTGTATCCTCGACTGAGTAATTGGTAAAAGTAAGAATCAGTTCTATGCCCTGCAACTGACTAAGAACTGTACTAAGTTTGCTAAGTTTGATAGGTTCATAAACAATACTAGGGGCATAGGAATTCCTCGATCTAGAAGATTTAATGTATTGGAGAGTGTGTCCACAACAGGTAACATCTCTAGAGGGTGTTATCATCCAAGTGCCTGTGTCCAGTCCGGTCGGAACACTTGGAAGCTGTAATGACCGCATAGGAACCATTCCCCAAAGAGAAATGTCTCCAGTAATCCGGTCTAACGGGTGTGGAGGTGATCGGGCAGTTTGCTCTGTCGGAACCATTTCCACATTGCTTAAATTTTTCCCATTTATTACAGATAAGGAACCCCTGATTTGTGCATTCCTCCACTTGAAGGAAATCATATAATATGGAGGTAGAATTGAAAGTGGGATTAGGCTTCAAGTATGGATGGGCCATCCGGTCATACGGGTGTTGAACCGTTACTAAGGTCGTAAATGAACCTGAGGTCTTAATAAAGCCCAAATTAAGAATTTTCCACTGTTTGTAATAAATCTCTGTCTGTTTTATCAATGGGATTGTAAGGAGGATATCCAGTCTCCATTTAATGGAATCAGCGAGCCAAACAGTGTCTCCGAGTCTGGTTCTCTCGGTGGGAAGGGAACTAATATTGTGAAGCATGGCATGAGATGTGAGTCTAGCAAGGACTTTCTCTCTTATGGTGTTTGAATCCGAGGTCATTGAGGAAAGGAGTTCCATAGCATGACCAAGGAACTTTATTAGTCTGGAGTTTTAAAAGGGACATGTGAATAGCTGTCATAAGGCTATTGAGTCTAATGCCCTCATCTGTAGAGAGCAGGTCTTGGTGGATAGTTCGAAGACCTGTGACTATGAGCGATTTCTGGAGCTTAACGAAATCCGCAATTTTCTGAAGGCTGTGATCTTGATCGCTGTTCCATTGATCCAGTGTGAGGACAGATTCTGCTAGTAGCAGAGAAGACTGTTGAAGCGAGCGGGTGTTCATTGATGTCGAACATTTCTTGTGACGTCGGGAAGAGTCACTTGATTTTATAATGTCCGTAAAAGGTTGATTTAAAGGTACAACCGCTCTATACACATCCGATTGGTATATCGGGACAGAAGTATTATCAAACCGATAGCAAAATACTGCGGATGCTGGAAATCTGAAAAAACAACAGAAAACGCTGGAAAAACTCAGCAGGCCAGGCAGCATCCGTGGAGAGAGAAAGAGAGTTAACGTTTCAGGTCGATGACCTTTCGTCAGAACTCATTATCAAACCGTTCCTCAAATGATGATGAACCATTAGAGCTAAGTTTTGATAGCTTCTGCTCTATTCTGAATCGGTAAGGTTCTGTTGGCATAAACCAATATGTTTTGTAGTTTACTCTTGACTGTATATCAGCCAACGTCCTTACACCAGGAGTAAAGTGAATAAACTCTGATGCCAGAGTATTCTGAAGTGTCCTGGGTAGAAGTGTCATTGGGAACTTGATTATCTTTATAACAGGTGTTTGTCCCGTTGGAGGATAACTTTGAAATACAAAGAAGATTCCTTCCTCCTTGTTTTCCTTTGTGCCGTCGTACTTGACCAAGGTTATAGTGAACGGTTCCGTTACACTCGTTACCACCCAACCAAATGTGAGTCGATTTAAACTTAGAAAAGTGTCTGGTCTCCTCACGTCTGCAGGAGATCGCATAATGTGAGGTATTTCAGTAATAAGACATTTCTGGCATTTCACATGCATTATCCGTGTCCGGAAGATTTTTAACAAGGAATTGTCCGGTACCATTGGAATTCCAATCTTGGGGTAGGCAAGATCCATCAAGGCGATGCTTGTCGTTTGACGAATTGGGATTTTGTATCTTGCAGTCGTCAACAAGCATTTGAATGATCTCCTCCATTCTGGTATCCCGCAGGACACCTTTTCAGATTGTCTATGGAGACAGTTTTAAGAGTTTGCTTGCTATTCGCCTGATTAGTACATATTTCAACAGTTCTTTCATTAATAATGGAACGTATTTGAACAGGTTTTTTAGGTCTTAAACCAGGTCTTTGCTCGAACTTCTTTACCTGTACCCATTCTCCTGCTAGGGGCTGCCATGCTTTGTTTGTCAATTGTTTTTGCCTATTTGTCTCCCTTATCCTCTGATCAATTTGATGTATCCCATCTGTTATTTCTTTTTAAAAATCTAACTGTTGCTGTCGGGTCAAGGAGTCAAAATGTAGAGGCAATAAAAGAACCATGGGTAAGCGGTGTATGCATCTCAACCCCATACATCAGATAATATGGAGTTTTAGGGGACACTGTCCCTGATGCAGATGTGGGCACATTATTAAGTGATAGCTGTATGACGGCGGTCCACCTATTTCCTCTGATTCTCAACAGTTTGACCAATAGCTTTTTTACTTCCTGGTTTTTACGTTCCACCAGCCCCGCTGATTGCGGATGACATGGCATGCTGTGCTCTAACCCAATCCCCCTTTGTTCGCAGTAGTCTTTGAAGACCTTGGAGACAAAGGCTCCGCCTTGATCGGAGTGTAGGATTTTGGGTGCACCAGCTACAGTAATGATGTCAGTAATAGCATTGGTGAGTGCGTTTACTGAAACAGTTTTTGTGGGGACCAACCAGCAGAAGGAAGTGCATCCATCAACACAAACGAGAACATGTCTGCATCCCAAAGACGGGGGAAGTGGTCCAATGAAATCAATAAAGAATTTTCCCATTGGTTCATCAGCTTTCACAGGAGCCAATGGTGGTGGCTTAATTAGTAATGACTTATTGGTTAAATTGCATGGCTCACAATTTGCCACGTATGTTTTACAGGCCTTAAGCATGCCTGGCCACCAGTATAAGGGAGTCAATTTGCAGAATGTTGTTCTGGCACCGCAATGTGCTTGACCTATGCCCTCGTCAGCTTCTTTTACAAGCTGTTCTCGTTTGCGTCTCGGGAGTACTTCTCGGTTTCCTTTGGGCAACTTAACTAGCACAGTACCAGTAGGGGTTTCCGAGTAAAAGTCCTTTGATGGATATCCTGGTGGATTCTCTTTTCTTGGGTCTAATAGCTGAATCAGTTCCTCATCCTGATTAGCTGCCCGTTCTGCCCTAGTGATAACACTAATTTTGGCAGGCCCCTCTCGAGGAGGTGTCATGCAGACCAGACCGAACGTTTCGCTTGTTCGTCTGCAAGACTGTTGCCTTTTGAGTGTACTGTCCCAGTGGTATACCCGTTTACATGAATCACCTGACAATTCTGTTTCTCCATCCTTGAACGGAGAATGTCTTCCCACAATGACTTATGTTTTATGGGTTTACCCTTATGATTGGTAAACTTTGTTTGTTCCCAGAAAACTAACTCTTGGTTATATCCTCTTTTACAGTAGTCACTATCCGTACAGATTAATGTGGCGTTTAAGAGGGTCTGCCTTTTCTAAAGCATACCGTAATGCTGCAGCTTCAGCATATTGCGCTGTCTTATGGCCAAGGGGTATGGACAGTAATTCTTCTGGATAAAAAGAATAGGAATCTCGAAAAGTCCCTACTACTATCCACATCCCAGCTGAGGATTGTTGGGATGTCCCTTTTTTAATCGTCATTGACGATCCATCACTGTAAATAACTTGATGTTATTCTGTAAGCGGTCTCATAGGCATTTGTCTGATTCCCTCCTCTGTATCATCATCCTCCATGATGGGGAGATGCTCTAAGTCCATTTCCGGGGAGAGGAATTTAAAAATGAGTGTAGGATCATTCAAGAACGATGCCCATTTATCATATCGGATCTGGGTGGCTCTTTTTTCATCAGAGGCCATCCTCAATACTGATCTTAAATCGGGACTCTCAGTATAGATGGTAATGTGGTACTTCCCTTGAAGGGTTCGTGCCTTGATGAGGCATTCGACTACCATAGTCATGACCTTTTCTTTTTTAATGTACCTCCTTTCAACATTGGAAAAGTTGTAGGGGGAAAAGTTGAGTTGCGCCCCTTTGGGGCGCTAACTTCGCCAGGGCACTACTTTTAGCGCCCCGAAAAAATTAGCACCCCTGCGGCCGAAATGAAATGGTAGTGCCCCAAGAGGGAAGCGGGGTGCTACTGGAAGCGCCCCGCCTCCCTCTTGGGGCTCTGCGAAGGAATATCGCGGCGCTACGTGCCACAGCGCATTGCGCCGCAGTACTGCAGGCCTTCCTCCCCTTCTTAAAGGGGAGGGGCCTTGCTCAGCGCGACCCGGGGCCCAGCTGGGCCACCAGGGATCGGAGTGCCGGCAAAAGAGCCTGGCACTCAAGAGAAGGGCCGAGCTCACGGAGCGCAGCCGGCACTCCGCGGGGGGGGGATCTGCAGAGGAGGCCGGGGACGGCAGAGGGGGGAGGTGCTGGCAGGCGGCCAGCAACAAAAATGGCCACCCGGCACCTCCCCTTTAATTAGCGCCGCCCCAGCCGCAGGTAGGCCCCCCTGACCCCGTCGGACATAGCATCCAGCGGTAAGTCAGGGGGCGCTACCGAAGATCGCAGCCGGGGAGCGAGCGGGGCGCTGCGCACGGCGATGACGTCATCGCCGGTGGCGCAGCGCCATGGGGCGCTAACGGTTACCTGCCGCTGCTAACCTCCCACTGAATTTCGCGGGAGGCGTTGGCGGCGCCGCGCCCAGGCGCTTGTTGCTTTGTGCCCCGTTAGAGCGTTAACGGGAGGCGCAAAGCAACTGAATTTTCCCCCCATAAGAATGGAACTGAATGGGCACAGTGCTCTTTTCATTATAGAAAACTGCAACTGCCACTTTAGGTGATGACCTGAGGTGAATATTGAGGCGAACTTGTAAGTCCCTCTGTTCCAGGTCTATGGCTTTTTGTACCTCTCGGCATAATTGTTGCAATTTTGAGTAATCGTCTGGTGAAAATATGAATGGTCCTTCTGTCGCTTCACCCACTCGAGCATACAGGGGTGCTGAGAGCTCGGCAAAGGATCGAGCAAAATTCAGGAGTCCTAAACTTGCTTGCAGGTTTTTCAGAGTTTTAGGATATTGAATGGAGGCTAATTTTTCTTTATAAGACTGAGTTAATCTTCTACCATTTCCGGTTATTCGTAGGCCCAGGAAATCTACCTCTTCCCTAACTAGTTGACTCTTTTTTATGTTGATTAAGTACCCAGCAGTAGTAAGTCTGGATAAAACACTATCAATGGCTTTCAAGTGCTCTTGGAGATTGTCATGTGACAGATATATAGCGTCCACATAAGAATTGACGTTAGGTAGGTCTTTTAAAAGGTCAATGATGTGATGAAAAGAGAACGGGACTGTTTTGAAATCCCTGGGGCAACCTGGTCCAACAGTACTGATAACCATCGGGTCCAGTCATCGCTGTTTTTGGCCAATCAGCTTTTTCGATTGGATGAGACCAGAAGCCGTTTGCTAGATCAATACAAGATTTATATTTTTCCCTCGTGATTCCAGAGAGAAGGGCTGTGGAATTTTGCTGTTGTGCAGTATGTGGGGCCGTTACCCTATTCAAGGCTGTATAATCGACCACTTATCTCCACCTCCCATCTGGTTTAGCAACACCAAACAATGGTGAATTCGTTCTAGATCCCATTTTTATTATGATGCGGAGATGCCGGCGTTGGACTGGGGTGGACAAAAATGAGAAGTCGCACAACACCAGGTTATAGTCCAACAGATTTATTTAAAATTACAAGCTTTCGGAGCTATCCTGCCCCTTCTTCAGGTAGAGTTACTGTGAGAGAATCTATCAGAATTCACAGAATATAAACACAGAGAAAATGCAGAGATTAAATCTTTCCCTACATCAAAGACACACTAAGAGCACAGCCAAGACAATGAGATGTGTCCCAGGGGGTCCAACGCGTCAAAACACCTGCTGGCTGCATATCCTCTCCATTTGGGTTTGTTTTTTGTGTTTGTTTCTTGTGTTTGTTTTTTAAAAACTGGAAAGACAGGCAACGATGTCAAGTCACGTTCTATAGCGTGACATGAACCCGATATCCCGATTGAGGCCTCATGAGTGCGGAACTTGGCTATCAGTTTCTGCTCGATGATTTTGCGTTGTCGTGTATCCCGAAGGCCGCCTTGGAGAACGCTAACCCGCAGATCCGAGGCTGAATGCCCTTGACTGCTGAAGTGTTCTCCGACTGGGAGGCAACCATCCTGCCTGGCGATTGTTGCGTGGTGTCCGTTCATACGTTGTCTCAGTGTCTGCATGGTCTCGCCGATGTACCATGCTCTGGGGCATCCTTTACTGCAACGTATCAGGTAGACAACGTTGGCCGAGTCACATGAGTATGTACCATGTACCTGGTGGGTAGTGTCCTCACGTGTGATGACGGTATCTGTGTTCATGATCTGGCATGTCTTGCAGAGGTTGCCGTGGCAGGGTTGTGTGGTGTCGTGGTCGCTGTTCTCCTGACAGCTGGGTAATTTGCTGCGAACGATGGTACTTTTGAGGTTAGGCGGCTGCTTGAAGGCGAGTAGTGGAGGCGTGGGGATGGCCTTAGCAAGGTGTTCGTCATCATCAATGACATGTTGAAGGCTGCGAAGAACATGGCGTAGTTTCTCCGCTCCGGGGAAGTACTGGACGACGTAGGGTACTCTGTTGGTTGTGTCCCGTGTTCGTCTTCTGAGGAGGTCTATGCGGTTTTTTGCTGTGGCCCGTCGGAACTGTCGATCGACGAGTCGAGCGTCATATCCCGTTCTTACGAGGGCGTCTTTCAGTGTCCGTAGGTGTCCATCGCGTTCCTCCTCGTCTGAGCAGATCCTGTGTATTCGCAGGGCTTGTCCATAGGGGATGGCTTCTTTAACGTGGTTAGGGTGGAAGCTGGAGAAGTGGAGCATCGTGAGGTTGTCCGTGGGCTTGCGGTAGAGTGAAGTGCTGAGGCGTCCATCTTTGATGGAGATTCGTGTGTCCAAGAATGAAACCGATTCTGAGGAGTAGTCCATGGTGAGTTTGATGGTGGGATGGAACCTGTTGATGCTATCGTGTAGTCCTTTCAGTGATCCTTCGCCGTGGGTCCAAAGGAAGAAGATGTCGTCGATGTATCTGGTGTACAGCGTTGGTTGGAGGTCCTGTGCAGCGAAGAAGTCTTGCTCGAACTTGTGCATGAAGATGTTGGCGTATTGGGGTGCGAATTTGGTCCCCATGGCTGTTCCATGTGTTTGGGTAAAAAACTGGTTGTCGAAGGTGAAGACATTGTGGTCAAGGATGAAGCGGATGAGTTGTAGGATGGCGTCTGGAGATTGGCTGTTGTTGGTGTTGAGTACTGAGGCTGTCGCAGCGATGCCGTCATCGTGGGGGATATTGGTGTAGAGTGCCGATACGTCCATCGTGGCGAGGAGTGTTCCTGGTTCAACTGGTCCATGGGTGCTGAGTTTCTGCAAGAAGTCTGTAGTGTCGCGACAGAAGCTGGGGGTTCCCTGTACGATGGGTTTCAGGATGCACTCGATGTACCCAGAGAGGTTCTCACATAGGGTTCCGTTGCCTGATACGATAGGACGTCCGGGTGTGTTGGCTTTGTGTATCTTTGGGAGGCAGTAAAAGTCTCCTATGCGGGGAGTACGTGGGATGAGAGCGCGTAGGATGTTTTGAAGGTCTGGATCGAAGGTCTTGATCAGTCTATTGAGTTGGCAGGTGTGTTCTTTGGTCGGATTTGCGGGTAGCTGTCTGTAGTGTTCCAGGTTGTCCAGTTGTCGGTATGCTTCTTTGCTTAGCCTGCACAATCAAACACTTTTGCCTCGCACCTTCTTATCAGATCATCGACAATGGCCAAGAACCTGCGGATTCCTATCACTCTGACCACCATACTGACAATTGCAAGTCGCCCTAAGCCCTCAATCTGGAAGTCCCATTAGCGAAATGACACACGCCACAACTGCAACAGTTTGCCATCAGAATTTTTTATGACAATAAGCAACTGATGGCTTTTCAAAATTAAACACAACATTACACCCAAGTGACTACCCTTGTGACTACTTGTGCATTATCTTCCACTTACGCGTGCTCCTACGTGGTGCTTCCCCTGTGGCTTCAGCAGATGTGGAGGCCCCTTGCTCACTTTCTTGCTAATCCTGTCTCGACACCTTTGGCGGGCTTCCTCTGGGGTTGCGAACCTGTGAGGGCTCGGCAACAGTCTGCTGCTCCTGTAGCTGTGCAGGGGTTGAAACGCCGATCTCAGTTGGGTGGGGACTCTGGTGGGGCTCTGCCCAAGGGCTATGCAGTGGCATGGTTGTGTGAGCGCTTGGAGAGGAGCCTCCATTTCCTTGTTGTATGCCACCAACATCCCTCTCATGGGTCAGCCCCACTTCAGAGCTAGCAAGTGGCTGGACAGCACCTTGCTGCACTGCAGGGGGGCCATGAGGACCCGTTTCTGCACTGGAAGTCCTACCCCAGAGGACTTGCATGAGGTCTGTTTTGTTTGCTCAATAGCTGACCATCGCTCCTCAAGAGATGTCAGTCTATTCTGAACAATTACCATGTTTTCCATACCCTGGCGACTAAGCTCCTCCATGGACGGTAGCCATCCTCTCCTCTACCGTAGCCATCCTCTCCTCTACGGTAGCCAGCCTTTCCATGGAGGTAGCCATCCTTTCCAAGGAGGTTCCCATCCTTTCCGTGGTGATGCGTTCATGCGCCAACGCCTCCACAAAGGCTCTGCTCATGTTAGCGATGGACTCCTCCATTCGCTCCACACTCGCAGCGACCCTGGAGACAAAACCTGCCAGAGACTCCTGCACCTGTTCCTGGAGTTCCAGCACCGCTCTCCTTCTGGATGGTCCCAGAGGCATAGGGTCGACATGCAGCGGAGCCGAGCTGGGAGCGTCCTCTCCACTGCGACGAGGACTCTCCACTGCTGCCCCTGTCTCCACCATCTGCTGATGCTCACTTGTGAGCTGTGATACACCAGGTGACAACTCTACTCTATGTCCCGAAGGTCCCACTGAGGTGTGAGTGTCTGCGCTGGTGCAGGGTGCGCTTAATTATGCAGACGGAGCGCCCTCAGAGGTTGCAGCTTCCTCTGAGGAGTCTGGAAGCTCAGGCTCTTCCTCCTGGACAGTGGGGACGGGGGCTCTCGATGGTCCTGTGGGGGAGTAAAGGAAAGAGTTAGAGATGTGAGGTAAAGGTTGCATGCACATTGAATTGTGCAGGTGATCACAAGTCAATCTGTTAGAGCATCAGATCATTGACTCATGCAATGTCAATGAGAGAGATGCCAAACTATTCAGTCACCAGCTTGCTGTGATGCGCCCGCCTGTCCGTCCCCCACTTGGGAATCCTCCTCGATCCCAGCAATTTCCAGGGCCGCCTCCTCCAAGGTGGTGAGATGGACAACTGAGGGTGGCCCTACTCCTGTCCTCGCTCTTTCCCTCTTATTGTGGGCTCTCTTTTCCTGCAATGAGGAACACAAGTGGAGTTTGAGTGAGAATGAAGGAGTGAGTGCAGAGAATCCATAGCATAGATGCTTAGAAGGAGACAAAGGGCCCTCCCTGTGTGTTGTAAGTTGTTGTCGTTGCATCACAGTGATAGGGAGTGTAAGGGCTGCATGGTCGAATAGTTAAGTGAATGTGACCATAGAGAGAGTGAGGGAATGGGTAAGGGTGCAGGGATGTCAGTGTCAAGTGGGATGTAGAGGAAGAGGTTGGCAAAGCAGAGTGCTGGTGAGGAGAGGTGATGGGGATCAGATTGAGGGTGATGGGAAAGTCATACTCACTTTTCCTGTGCGGAGAAGGTCATGAAACCTCTTCCTGCACTGCAGCCAGGTTCTGCGGCTCATTGAGATGACATTGACCTCCTGGGCCACTTGCAGCCACACAGCTTTAGTCTGTTGTGGTGGCTTTTTTCTCCCTGAGGAAGGGAAGAGCACCTCCTTATTAGATCTTGCTCCTGCACCAGAGCTTGGAGGGAGGGCTCATCAAAGCGAGGTGCACACTTTTGCTTGCTGGTGGACATGGTCGGTAAATGAAGTCCTTCATACAATGTCCAAAGCGTTTTCAGTCTCCAGAGGAAGCAAGGCTGCTTGCAGGCCTTAAATCCAGCAGCACTGATGACGTCATCGGAGGCGACTTTCTGTCTGAAAAGACTCATTGGGCCAGTGGTTCCCACACGCAGGAAATCAATTGCCCAATTAGGGGAAAATCCCACTTTTTCAACACGTCACTTAGGAGTCGGGGTCCTGACACGATTTCCACCTGACACGCCCCAGCCCGCCCACACTGACAGAATCCAGCCCAGAGACTCTATGACGATGACTCTTCAGGGATGACCCACTCTTCCATGATCAGTCTGGGTTTTGCTCTCCCTCAGGTCAAGTGCACCCACAGCGTGTGACACACAGTGTATTCTGCTGAAGCAGGCTTGGAACGGACCCTCGACCTCCAAACTGCTGCCAGACTCCAGCTTCCCTGCCATGCTTCCAGATCCCCGCTGCCACCAAATCTCATCCCCTTCCATCGTGCTTTTCTTCGGGATGTGGGCGTCTCTGGCGAGGCCAGGCATTTATTGCCCATCCTTAGTTGCCCTGAGCAGGTGGTAGTGGGCCTTTCAGCCGTTTGCTGCAACCAAGGGCAGAATTTTCATTGACCCGTGGAGGTGGGTTTGGAGGCGTGTGGGGTGGGAAAATAGCAGATTCGGGGGTCCTGAACCCATCCCGCCCCCAACCTGCCTCCATGCCAGTTTCGCTGGAGGCGGGTACCCGACCTGTGCTGGGAGCCGCCTCCCCGAGGCGGGAAGGGGATTAGTGACAATAAACTGCCTGTTAACAGGTAGTTAACAGGCAGTTTGTTGCCTAATCCCTATTTTTAGCCCTGAAGTGTGGGCTACCCGACGGCTCCAAACCACGCCATTTTATCGGGGCGAACCGTGGGTTTGCAGGGGTTGGAGGGGTCGATATGTCCGGTGGGCAGGTGAGTGATGAGTGCATGTGTGCAGAGGTAAGTGTGTAAGGTAAGTGTAAAGTGTGGAAAAAAGTTTTACTTACCTTAACTTCCTCCTGCAGGTGTCAGCCCTTCAGGTCTCGGGAGTCAGAAATCTCACCGGCACAGAAAGCAGAATGACCGTTGAGCTGTCAAAAGCTGCAGCCTCTGCTTTTTGTTCTGCAGAGATCTCTAAATCAGCCTGAGAGGAAGGAATTAACTTAGAGGACAGATTATCAGTGTTTGACAGCTTCAAGGAGCTGTCAAACGCTGATATTTCATCTATCAAAAGCTCTTGACAGATGAAATGTCAATCTGTGACATCACCTGTTGCCGGGTGGCCCTTAATTGGCCTGCTGAGCCCGCTGGGCAGGCTGAACAAGGTCAATCAAGGGAAAATCGAGTGGGTTGGCCACAACTCGATGGAGGCGGGACTACAACCCCAAAAGTGGGAGTCCCGCCTCCTGCTCGCCTCCATTGATAAAATCCAGCTCTGTTTGTCTTGTTGGGCCAATTCAGAGGGCAATGAAGAGTCAACCACAGTGCTGGAGTCACATATAGGCCAGACTGGGTAAGGACGGCAGGTTTCGTTCCCTAAAGGACATTAGTGAACCAGTTGGGTTTTTACAACGATCTGACAGCTTCATGGTCACTTTTACTGGTATCAGCTTTTGATTTTGAACTGAATTCTCAAACGACCACAGTGGGAGTAGTCCAGACCCAGCCTTCTGGTTTCTTTGATCTGGAGTGTAATTGGGGGCAGTGTGCAGAAACTATCCCTGGAGTATTCCAAGGAACTTCAGTTTTGTGATAGTCAGCAAGACACCAAACGAGCCTTTCAAAAACTGATCAACATCGTCAAACAATCTGACCCAGCCCCCCAAAAATCTGGCTACTCAGGAACGGCCTTGACATGTTAAAACAAGGCGTTACACTGGATCTGTAACGTGAGGTGTACACAACTTCCATAACAACAACTAAAGGACATGAAAGGGGAAGTCAATGGAAATAAAACTGGGGAGAGATGTAAAACCTAGCTGCCGACTCGCTATCACCCGCTTTACAATATCGCACAGAGTCAGAATAAATCCCATGGGATAGGATTCAGAAATGAATGATTCGGATTATGTCAGGATTTGAGTTTTAAATTATGGAGATAGATTCACAAACTAAACTTTTCTTCATTAAGAAAAAGGGAGAGAGAGAGAGAGAGAGAAAGAGAAAGATGACTGACGATTTAAAAAATACAAGGAACAGTTAATCTAGATTCATGTTGTTTATTTACCTGGGACTGTGATCAAGGAACTAGATGGTGAGTACAGAATGAACCAGCCTCAGGCAAGATTTGAGATAAGAAAACATTTGAGGAATTATGAAAGCAATTAATATTAAAAACAAAGAACGGGATAAATATTTGGTCAGCAACACACGCTCTCATTCAACATTCCTCCCAACAATTTTGTTGAATGCTTTCATCGAATGGTATTTCTATAACCAGCCTGACTCTCACTGAATCAAAATCTGCTCCATTTTTGCATTTTGCAAGATACAGGACTGGAAGGAGAGTGCGAGGAGAGGGGAGAGTGGGAGCAGGGAGGAGATTGGGAGGAGGGAGGGGAGTGGGAGGAGAGGGGAGAGTGGGAGGAAGGGAGGAGAGTGGGAGGAGGGAGGAGAGTGGGAGGAGGGAGGAGAGTGGGAGGAGGAGGAGAGTGGGAGGAGATAGGAGAGTGGGAGGAGGGAGGAGAGTGGGAGGAGGGAGGAGAGTGGGAGGAGAGGGGAGAGTGGGAGGAGG
>CM059446.1:27558009-27608847 GCA_030390025.1 Squalus acanthias | reverse complement strand
GAATACAACAGGGTTAGTAAAGAAGCGAAAGGATATTGGGATCACCATGACAACGTGAGGGAGTGATTGTGGAATAACTGGGTTGGGCCTGTGGGAAAGCTATCACAGTTCCTCAAACACACCTATCTGAAATAAATGATTTACAGGAGCAGGTAATCCAAATATCCACCTTATCTACACTTTGGTGATAATCATTCGTGGGGGCTCAAGATTACATATTTTGTGAATTTTGCAGTAATTAAGGTGAGGAATGTAAACTCTGAGGAGTAGAACACTTTCTATTTCAGGCACCCAGTGTCAGCATCAAACACTCCCAGGGCAGGTACAGCGCGGGTTAGATACAGAGTAAAGCTCCCTCTACACTGTCCCATCAAACACTCCCAGGGCAGGTACAGCACGGGTTAGATACAGAGTAAAGCTCCCTCTACACTGTCCCATCAAACACTCCCAGGGCAGGTACAGCACAGGTTAGATACAGAGTAAAGCTCCCTCTACACTGTCCCATCAAACACTCCCAGGGCAGGTACAGCACGGGTTATATACAGAGTAAAGCTCCCTCTACACTGTCCCGTCAAACACTCCCAGGGCAAGTACAGCACGGGTTAGATACAGAGTAAAGCTCCCTCTACACTGTCCCATCAAACACTCCCAGGGCAGGTACAGCACGGGGTTAGATACAGAGTAAAGCTCCCTCTACACTGTCCCATCAAACACTCCCAGGGCAGGTACAGCACGGGGTTAGATACAGAGTAAAGCTCCCTCTACACTGTCCCATCAAACACTCCCAGGGCAGGTACAGCACGGGTTAGATACAGAGTAAATCTCCCTCTACACTGCCCCATCAAACACTCCCAGGGCAGGTACAGCACGGGTTAGATACAGAGTAAAGCTCCCTCTACACTGTTCCATCAAACACTCCCAGGGCAGGTACAGCACGGGTTAGATACAGAGTAAAGCTCCCTCTACACTGTCCCATCAAACACAATTTACTGTTGAATTAGGACAGCTCTGTGCTCTGGGCTGTTCCATTCGGAACTTTTTTGCGGGTAGTTCCCAGTGGCACATCCTCAATACAAACAGTAATTCCTTAGCAGGAAATGGAGCAGTAAGGGAAGACTTTTGATTAGTTTGGGCTAGATTAGAACACAATCCCATAGTGACAGACCAATGTCAACCACACTGCACCACTTAATCTAAGTAGTATGTGTGAAATTAATCTTCATTGTCATGAAGGAATCATCGAGCAATGATTAGGTTGCACAGGACTGGAAGCAAACAAACTCAGTAGCTCTATTTAAAATGGTGACAGCCCCAGGCAGCTAGAACTATTAGTGACAATTAGACAATCAAATTTAAATGTAAAGCAGAGGAAGACTTAGAAAGGGCCGTTGGGGTGTTGGATGACTGGCTGTTAGTGAGGTGTGTCGCCAGTCACGCTCAAAGACATGCCTTATCATGCTCAGGGTTACACGTCACGCTCAGTGATGGATAACATGTCACTCTCGGTGATAGGCGACACGTCAGTCTGGGTGTTTGGTGACACTTCACTCTCAGGTGGGCTGAATGGCCTCCTGCTGTGCTGTAATTTTCTACGATTCTATGAGTCCACATCACTCTCAGTGATTCATCACTTTCAGTGTGCAGGCAATATGGCAAAGCCATTCGAAAAGCAAATAGAATGTTGGGATATATGGCCAGAACACTCAAGCAGCAGTCAGAAGAGGCTGTGCTCGAACTCTGTAATGCGCTGGCCAGGTCACACGTGGGCTATTGTGTTCACCTTGGAACATAGCACAGAAAGCAAGTAAAGGGCGCAGAGAAGATTAAGAAAGAAAGAAGAAAGAAAGAAAGAAAGATAGAAAGAAAGAAAGGCTTGCATTTATATAGCTCCTTTCACGACCACCGGACGTCTCAAAGCGCTTTACAGCTAATGAAGTACTTTTGAAGTGTAGTCACTGTCGTAATGTGGGAAATGCAGCAGCCAATTTGCGCACAGCAAGCTCCCACAAACAGCAATGTGATAATGACCAGATAATCTGTTTTAGTGATGTTGATTGAGGGATAAATATTGGCCAGGACACCGGGGAGAACTCCCCTACTCTTCTTCGAAATAGTGCCGTGGGATCTTTTACGTCCACCTGAGAGAGCAGACAGGGCCTCAGTTTAACGTCTCATCTGAAAGACGGCGCCTCCGACAGTGCAGCACTCCCTCAGCACGGCACTGGAGTGTCAGCCTAGATTTCTGTGCTCAAGTCTCTGGAGTGAGACTTGAACCCACAACGTTCTGACTCAGAGGCGAGAAGGTTGTGGGTTCAATTAAAGGATAAATGTGGGTGAAGAAAGCCATTGGACCATTGTTAGATCACCCCTCCAAAAAGACCCACAATCCCCCATCATGGCATCCAATTGTTTCTTGAATGAGTCCAGGTTTCACTTCAGTGTTCTACCCAGAAGTCCATTCCATGTGTTTGTCACTCTGTGTGAAGATCTTCCTGTCAGCAGTCCGAAATTTGCCCTTTACTCATTTGAACCTGTGTCCCCTTGCCCGACTCACAATTTAGTTTCAAGTAATTATCTGAATCTAGCTTTTCCACATGGTCACAATCTTAAATCACCTCGCGGTTGCCCTTTTGAAGGCAGAAAAGCCCAAGTGTGTCCAGTCTTTCATCATAACGCAGACCTCTGACACAGGCCATTCACAACAACAACAACTTGTATTTATATAGCGCCTTTAACGTAGTAAAACGTCCCAAGGCGCTTCACAGGAGTATTTTAAGACAAAAAATTTGACACCGAGCCACATAAGGATAAATTAGGGCAGGTGACTAAAAGCTTGGTCAAAGAGGTAGGTTTTAAGGAGCGTCTTAAAGGAGGAAAGAGAGGTAGCGAGGCGGAGAGGTTTAGGCAGGGAATTCCAGAGCTTAGGGCTGAGGCAGCAGAAGGCACGGCCACCAAAGGTGGAGTGATTATAATCAGGGATGCTCAAGAGGGCAGAATTAGAGGAGCGCAGATATCTCGGGGGGTTGTGGGGCTGGAGGAGGTTACAGAGATAGGGAGGGGCGAGGCCATGGAGGGATTTGAAAACAAGGATGAGAATTTTAATATTGAGGCGTTGCTTAACCGGGAGCCAATGTAGGTCAGTGAGCACAGGGGTGATGGGCGAACGGGACTTGGTGCGAGTTAGGACACGGGCAGCCGAGTTTTGGATGACCTCAAGTTTATGTAGGGTGGAATGTGGGAGGCCAGCCAGGAGTGCGTTGGAATAGTGAAGTCTAGAGGTAACAAAGGCATGGATGAGGGTTTCAGCAGCAAATGAGCTGAGGCAGGGACGGAGTCGGGCAATGTTACAGAGGTGGAAATAGGCGGTCTTAGTTATGCCGCGGATATGTGGTCGGAAGCTCATTTCAGGGTCAAATATGACACTGTTGAGGCTGCTGCGAAACACGAATTAAGGCTTAATCCATGTGCGGAAAACAAGAGACTTTTTTAATACAACTGCATGGTACAAAATGGCTGAACCGAGAGCTCCCAGAATTCACTGGAAAAATCCTGAGGCCCCGCCCACTCCTGCCTTAAAGGTAAGGTGCCTTAAAGGGAAGGTGCTCGATATATTGTCCACGGACGGAAGAGTGGATAATGCCCGTTTAGGTGGCGATCCGCCACACAGCTCCCCCCAGAATCCGCTTAGGAGGTGTGGACGAGACGGTGCGGCAGTCTGATGGGCCGGCCGGAGCAGCTCTTGTAGGACGCCGGTGGACGTGGAACGGCCGGGCGTGGAGCAGCCGGGTGAACCGGCTTGAGGGCAGGTCGGCCGCGTGGAGGTGAACGAGCTATAGGGACCTGCTCACCGGGCTCCGAGTGTGCTGGCTTGAGTCGGTCAACCGACACTTTTTCAGTCCTGTCGCCCACTTGCAGGGTGAAAAATTTGTCCCCAGCCTATAGCACCTTGTAGGGCCCATTGTACGGGGGTTGAAGGGGTCCGCGGTGGGCGTCGTGCCGGACGAAAATGAACCGTGCCTGGTGCATGCTTAGTGGGACGTGTGAGGTGGATTCGCCGTGTCGGGCAATGGGCACCGGGGCGAACTGCAGCGCCGGTGAGGCGAAGTCGTGGCGTTGCTGGTCGGCTGACCAGGGTGTCGTGGCGGTGGGCAGGAACTCGCTGGGTACGCGCAGCGGCTGACCGTACACGAGCTCTGCTGCTGATGCGTGGAGGTCTTCTTTAACCGCGGTGCGCAGGCCGAGGAGGACCCATGGAAGTCGGTCGGTCCAGGCGCCGTCCTGGAGGCTGGCTCGAAGAGATGCCTTCAAGGATCTGTGGAACCGCTCACACAGTCCATTGGCTTGGGGGTGGTACGCTGTGGTGCGGTGAATGGTCACCCCGAGATTGCGTGCGACGGCGGTCCAGTGTTCAGAGGTAAATTGCGGACCTCTGTCTGACGTCATGTCGGAGGGGACGCCGAACCGCGCGACTCAGGTGCTGACGAAGGCTCTGGTGATGTTGGCGGTGGTGGTAGAGGTCAGTGGAATTGCCTCGGGCCAGCGCGTGGTGCGGTCAACGATGGTCAGCAAGTGCGTGTGGCCTTGCGACGGCGGCAGGGGCCCGATGATGTCCACGTGGATGTGGTCGAATCTCCGCGAGGGGACGGTAAACTCCTCGAGGGGTGCTTTTGTGTGTTGCTGTACCTTGGCCCGTTGGCAGGCTAGGCAGGAGTTGGCCCAAGTACACACATCCTTGCGAAGGCCGCGCCAGACGAAGCGGTTGGCTACCAATTTGATGGATGCGCGGGCGCCGGGGTGGGAGAGGTTGTGGAGAATGTCGAATACCCGGCGGCGCCAGGACGCTGGGACGACGGGCCGAGGTTGACATAGGGATATGTCGCACTTGACCGTGACTGCGGTCGGGCCACAGGCGACGTCAGCCAGGCGTAGCCCTGGTAGGTTGGTGGGTGCGGAGAGCAGATCAGGGTCGGTGATCTGGTCTGCTGCGAGTTGAGCGTAGTCGACTGCCAGGTGTGCGGCATGAATGGCGGGGCGGGAGAGGCAGTCGGCTACCACATTGTCTTGGCTGGAGACGTGTTGGATGTCTGTGGTGAACTCGGACACTGCCGCGAGCTGGCGCTGCTGCCTGGGGGACCAGGGGTCGGTTGTCTTTGCCATTGCGAATGTCAGGGGCTTGTGGTCGACAAACGCAGTGAAGGGGTGGCCCTCAAGCAAAAACCGGAAATGGCGGACCGCCAGGAACAGCGCGAGGAGCTCGTGGTCGAAGGTGCTGTACTTGACCTCCGGGGGGCGTAGTTGGCGGCTGAAGAAGGCAAGTGGTTGCCAGGCGCCGTCGACCCACTGCTCATACACGGCGCCGACCGCGTGGTCGGAGGCGTCCGTGGTGAGCGCTACCCTGGCATTGGGCCGTGGGTGCGCGAGCAGGGTGGCGTTGGCGAGCGCGGTCTTGGTGGAGTCGAAGGCGGCGGACGCGTCTGCCGTCCATTCGACCGCCATCTTGCCGCTCCTGCCCCGGAGGGCTTCATACAGGGGCCTCATGAGGGACACTGCTTTGGGGATGAAGCGGTTATAGAAATTCACCATCCCGAGGAACCCCTGGAGGCCTTTGATGGTGGTGGGGCGAGGAAATTGTTGGAAGGCCTGCACCTTGGTGGGCAGGGGAATGGCCCCAGCATGGGTGATGTGGTGGCCGAGGAAGTCGATCTTGTCCAGGCCGAACTGGCATTTGGCTGGGCTGAGGATGAGCCCGTGGTCGCTGAGGCGCCCGAACAGGATGCGAAGGTGTTCGAGGTGTTCCTGCTTGGAGGAACTGGCTACCAGGATGTCGTCCAGGTAGACGAACAGGAACTTCAGGTCCCGAAGGACCGAGTCCATGAGCCGTTGGAATGCCTGGGCCACGTTTTTGAGGCCGAAGGGCATCCGCAGTAACTCGAACAGGCCGAAGGGGGTGATTACGGCCGTCTTGGGGACGTCCGCGGGGTGGACGGGGACTTGGTGGTAGCCGCGCACCAGGTCGACCTTGGAAAAGACTGAGCGGCCCGCCAGTCTAGCCGAGAAGTCCTGAATGTGCGGCACGGGGTACCGATCAGGGGTGGTGGCGTCGTTAAGGCGGCGGTAATCCCCGCAGGGGCGCCAATCTCCGCCTGGTTTGGGGGCGATGTGGAGTGGGGAGGCCCAGGGACTGTTGGAGCGGCGGATGATGCCGAGCTGTTCCATGGTGGCAAACTCGGTCCGCACGATCTCCAGTTTGGTCGGGTCCAGCCTGCGGGCATGGGCGTACACTGGGGTGCTTGTGGTGGGGATGAAGTGTTCCACCCCGTGTTTGGCGGCCTCCGCGGAGAAGGTCGGATTGGTAAGGGCCGGGAATTCGGCCAGGAGTGCCGAGTAGTCATCCGTGGCCCGGGCGTGGCACTGTGACGCCATGTCGGCGGGTTGACGGGGGGCCATGGCGCCCAGGATGGTGACGATCCGCCACAACACCAAGGTTGTGAACAGTCTGGTTCAGCCTCAGACAGATGTTAGGGAGAGGGATGGAGTCAGTGGCTAGGGAACAGAGTTTGTGTCGAGGACCGAAAACAATGGCTTCGGTTTTCCCAATATTTAATTGGAGAAAATTTCTGCTGATCCAGAACTGTATGTCGGACAAGCAGTCTAACAATTTAGACACCGTGGAGGGGTCGAGAGAAGAAGTAGTGAGGTAGAGTTGGGTGTCATCAGCATACATGTGGGAACTGACGCTGTGTTTTCGGATGATGTCGCCAAGGGGCAACATGCAGATGAGAAATAGGAGGAGGCCAAGGATAGATCCTTGGGGGACTCCAGAGGTAATGATGCGGGAGCGGGAAGAGAAGCCATTGCAGGTGATTCTCAGGTTACGATTAGATAGATAAGAATGGATCCAGGCAAGTGCAGTCCCACCCAGCTGGACGATGGTGGAGAGGCGTTGGAGAAGGATGGAGTGGTCAACCACGTCAAAGGTTGCAGACAAGTCAAGAAGGACGAGGAGGGATAGTTTACCTTTGTCACAGTCACAAGGACCATTCACCTGCTCCGTGTGTGGGAAGCGATTCACTTGTTCATTCAGCCACACTGAACACCAGCTTATTCACACTGGTAACAGAGCTTTTCAATGTTTGGACAGTGAGAAGAGCTTTACAGAAAAAACAATCTCCTAAAACACCAACGTACTCACTCTGGGGAGAGCCATTCACCTGCTCCGTGTGTAGGATGTGATTTACCGAGTCATCCCACCTTCTGATACACCAGCGAGTTCACTTGCAACTGCAGCGCCAGCCGTGGCTCAGTGGGCAGCACTCTCGCCTCTGAGTCTAGAAGGTTGTGGATTCAAATCCCACCCCAGAGACTTGAACACAAAACCCAGGCTGACACTCCCAGTGCAGTGCTGAGAGAGTGCTGCACTGTCGGAGGTGCCATCTTTCAGATGAGACTTTAAACCGAGGCCCCCGTCTGTCCTCTCAGGTGGATGTAAAGAATCCCACGGCACTATTACGAAGAAGAGCGGGGGAGTTCTCCCCAGTGTCCTGGGGCCAGTATTTATCCCTCAACCAACATTACTAAAAAACAGAGTATCTGGTCATGATCACATTGCTGTTTGTGGGAGCTTGCTGTGCGCAATTTTGGTTGCTGTGTTCCCTACATTACAACAGTGACTCCACTTCAAAAAGTGCTTCATTGGGCTTTGGGGTGTCCTGAGGTGATGAAAAGCGTGATATAAATGCAAGTCTTTCTTTCTTGGGGATCAGCCTTGTGGCTCCTCTCTGAACTGCTTCCAACGCATGAATCCCACATTTCTCAGTGACCAGAACTCAAGATTCCATCTGATCAGAGCACCATATGGTTTGATCCTGACTTCCTCTGGCTTCTACCTCACTGCTTTAGCTACACAGTCCAGCATTATCGTTGCTTTGTTGAGTGCTGCAGTAATTGGATGTGTTGAGCGTTGAGTCTAATAAAATCTCGTAAAACGTCACCTGTAGCTAATTCAATGCCATGGACATGTTTATCACCTACTTTTCATTTCTATGTGCAGCACTCTATATTTGTCCGTATTAAATACCATCTGCCATCGTTCCGCCCACTTAGATATTTTGCCTAACTCGTTGTGTAATTTATGAGCTCCCTCTTCTGGTCCCACTGTCCCTCCTGGACTGGAATCATCGGCAAATTTGACTAATATTCATTGGCCGAGAAATTGGATCGTGCAGCACAGGAAGCCATATTGGGTAAAGGACAAAAGAGGCGTCTTTACCCACACCTGAAGCAACGTTAGGCTCTTTGCAAATAAGGGGACTAAGACTTGCATAAAGCCCCCCTCTCCAACACTGGTTTGCCCTGAGGCAGCAGGCATCATCGCAGGAAACCAGCCCTCGAAATCGCCTGTGACAAAGGGGGTCAGTATCTTACCTGAATGTGGGGTTGGGAGGCATGGGTGCTCTTCCCCACCTCACATTTAACTACCCTTGCGATCGCTGCTGCAACAGACCCCCAATCCACCCCCACCCCCGGGCTTCTCTCCCGACCCAGACCCCCGATCATCCAGTACCCCACCGGCCTGACCCCCAATTCTCCCCCACCCCCAGCCCCAGCCTTCTCTCCCGACCCCCGATTGCCAATGCTCCTGGCCCTGACCCCCGACCATCCAGCACCCCACCAGTTTGACCCCAATTCTTCCCCACCCCCGGGCTTCTCTCCCGACCCCCGACCCCCGATCATCCAGCACCCCACCGGCCTGACCTCGGATCTCCCACACTCCCGGTCCCGCTAACCCCCGACCCCGAGGTCCCGGACCCCACGATTTCCCTTCCCCTGGCCCCAACCCGCAAACTCCCTCCCCTCCCGAAGCCCAATATCTGGGGTGCCTCGGACCTCACCATTCCAGCACATGGTAGGGAGCTTGTGCCTCCTGCGTGTCCAAGAATGGGCACACCCGAATTTCCCACATTACAACAGTGACCTCACTTCAAAAGTACTTCATTGGCTGTGAAGGCCTTTGGGACGTCCGGTGGTCGTGAAAGGCGCTATAGAAATGCAAGATCTTTCTTTTCTTTTTAGGCAGTTGAGTTTCTGATTCTTACTCATTGGGGCTTAAAGCTGGTATTATGGATTGGCCAGCCATTATGGAAAATGCCCGATTTTCATTTCCAATTATTTCTATAATGATCAGTCATTCTGCAATGCACAGGCGGCAACTTGTTAGCCCATTGATGTAAATTTGAAACAGTGACCTCAACGCTGACCTCTGGGTTTACCCTGCTCAGCATCTTCCTCCACCCTGGCATCACTTCTCTAATGTGTATCTGCTGACCTTGGTTGGAAGACGACAAGAAATGTGCGGTTCTCCAGTGGTGCGACCTCTCTCCAAACTGCTTCAATCACTGCTCTTTGCTTCCACCGTTTCTGCTGTGCTGGGTCCTTTCATGCTGCTAATTCTGTTGCTTTGGCTCCCCTGGTCACTGCTGTTTCCCTGTTGCTCTGGACCATCCAATGCACCAATCACCATACTGGCCTGGGAATCTTCCTCAGCCTCCACACAGTCCCTGGTCTATCCATCCTCCTGACTGATCACAACTCCTCTCTGGCTGAAATGTTTCCTGGCTCTAAGTGCTGTTAATGTACAACTTATGCCGAATGTTCTAACCTCTGCTTCACCTGTCTCCAGGACGCTTCAAATGGATTAGGCTTCAGACCCCAGCTCCTCTGCCATTAGACTCTTTTCCTCTCTGTCCCGCCTTCTCCCTTGTCTACCCCTGCTCCTCTCTCTGGTGTATCTGTATCATACCTCCCCTGATCCCCCCCTGCAAGTTTCTCGAGATGACCATCCCGCTGAATCCCTGTTACTCTGCCCCCTGACTCTCTTCCATCCTCAAGTTCCTCCGCCTCAAAATCGACATACTTCACTGAGTTACTACTCCAGCCACCACCCAAACGGGCTCATTTCCCTTTCCCAGTGTTTTATCCCACCCCCCCAGTGTGCTTCCCTCCTCTCCATTCTCCTCTCGCCCCCTCTGCACGTCTTTCCCTGACTTTCCTGGTCAGCCTCAGGCTCACCTCCTGCCCTACAAAATATTTGTTCTTTTGTAAAACAAAGCCTTCACCACCCATGAGCTCATCCTGGACGAGTGTGCAGACATTGTGGGTGTGGCTAAAATCTGACTAACTGATGACAACTCCTCAATCCCGAGGTAGTTCTTCCCCCAGTTCACATTCCATCATGCTATTACCCCTGCAGAGATGCCAGGAGACTCATTTCCAAATTCCACCTTAGTCCTTACTCTTCTGTCTCCTCCACCCTCTTCCAACTCTCCTTCAAGGTCCTCCAGTCAAGCCTCCAGATTTCTTCCTCACTGAATTTTCCTCCCTCGGATTTGCCCTGAGTTTCTGCACTGAGTCCTTATCCTTGGTGATTTCAACCTCTATCATAACTCACTTACCAACCTCAGCCGATTGCCTGGCCTGCTTGCCTCCCTCAGTCTCACCCTGCATATTGTCTGTAACACGCAGATGGCCAACTAGTGGGGTGCCGAAAGGATCAGTCCTTGCTCCTCAGCTATTTACAATCTCTATTAATGACTTAGATGAAGGGGCCGAGTGTAATGTATCCAGGTTTGACACCTTACCTTCCCTCTGTTACTGACCATCACAGCGTCCTCTTGGCTACAATGCTGAAATAAAAGCCATAGAATCATGGAATAGATCACAAAGCAAACTTTCCAATCCAACTTTATCCATATATGCATCCAATATTACATCAAAAAACAAACTAATCACCCTTGTGCACTCCCTTAGTGACTGCCTTGCATGTGCCTTTGCCTATCCCAGTGTGCCGATGCAGTGCTACCCCAGTGACTTTTTAAAATTTGTTCATGGATATGTGGGCGTCACTGGCAAGGCCAGCATTTATTGCCCATCACTAATTGCCCTTGAGAAGGTGGTGGTGAGCCGCCTTCTTGAACCGCTGCAGTCCGTGTGGTGAAGTTGCTCCCACCGTGCTGTTAGGGAGGGAGTTCCAGGATTTTGACCCAGCGACGATGAAGGATCGGCGATATACTTCCAAGTCAGGATGGTGCGTGACTTGGAGGGGAACTTGGAGGTGGTGGTGTTCCCATGCGCCTGCTGCCCTTGTCCTTCTAGGTGGAAGAGTTCGCGGGTTTGGGAGGTGCTGGCGAAGAAGCCTTGGCGAGTTGCTGCAGTGCATCTTGTAGATGGTACACACTGCAGCCATGGTACGCCGGTGGTGGAGGGAGTGAATGTTTAAGGTGGTGGATGGGGTGCCAATCAAGCGGGTTGCTTTGTCCTGGATGGTGTCGAGCTTCTTGAGTGTTGTTGGAGCTGCACTCATCCAGGCAAGTGGAGAGTATTCCATCACACTCCTTACTTGTGCCTTGTAGATGGTGGAAAGGATTTGGGGAGTCAAGAGGTGAGACACTCACCGCAGAATTCCCAGCCTCTGACCTGCTCTTGTTGCCACAGTATTTATGTGGCGGGTCCAGTTAAGTTTCTGCTCAATGGTGACCCCATTTATGTTGATGGTGGGGGATTCGGTGATGGTAATGCCGTTGAATGTCAAGGGGCGGTGGTTAGACTCTCGCTTGTTGGAGATAGTCATTGCCTGGCATTTGTGTGGCACGAATGTTACTTGCCACTTATCAGTCCAAGCCTGAATGTCGTCCAGGTCTTGCTGCATGCGGGCATAGACTGCTTCATT
Organism: Squalus acanthias; assembly: GCA_030390025.1. NCBI lineage: Eukaryota > Metazoa > Chordata > Chondrichthyes > Squaliformes > Squalidae > Squalus > Squalus acanthias. The sequence goes on along the minus strand of CM059446.1, from coordinate 27,597,122 downwards.
ATCTGAAGAGTTGCGAATGGAAATGAACACTGCAATCATCAGCGCACATCCCTATTTCTGACCTTATGATGGAGGGAAGATCATTGATGAATCACAGAATCCCCACAGTGCAGATAGAGGCCATTTCGGCCCATCAAGCCTGCACCGACACATATCCCACCCTATCCCCGTAACCCCACGTATTTAATCCCCCCTAACACTTAGGGTCAATTTATCATAGCCAAATCAACCTAACCCGCACATCTTTGGACTGTGGGAGGAAACCGGAGCACCCGGAGGAAACCCACGCAGACACGGGGAGAATGTGCAAACTCCACACAGACAGTCACCCGAGGCCGGATTCGAACCCGGGTCCCTGGCGCTGTGAGGCGACAGTGCTAACCACTATGCCACCGTGCTGCAGCTGAAGATGGTTGGGCCTAGGACACTGCCCTGATGTCCTGGGGCTGAGATGACTGACCTCCAACAACCACAACCTTCTTTCTCCCCCTGATTCCCATTTTACTAAGGCTCCGTGGTGCCACACTCAGTCAAATGCTGCCTTGATGTCAAAGGCAGTCACTCTCACCTCACCTCTGGAATTTGGCTCTTTTGTCTATATTTGGACCAAGGCTGTAATGAAATCTGGAGCAGAGTGGTCCTGGCAGAACCCAAACTCAGCATTGGTGAGCAGGTTATTGGTGAGTAAGTGTCGCTTGATAGCACTGTCGACAACACCTTCCATCACTTTGCTGATGATTGAAAGTAGGCTGATGGGGTGGTAATTGGATTTGTCCTGCTTTTGTGGACAGGACATACCTGGGCAGCTTTCCACAGTGTCGGGTAGATGCCCGTGTTATAGCTGTACTGGAACAGCTTGTCTAGAGGCGCAGCTAGTTCTGGAGCAGAGGTCTTCAGCACGAGGGTAATGGTTGATGGGTGTTTTTGTGACTGAAAGGCTGTTTCCAGTGGGGTTCCGCAGGGCTCAGTACTAGGTCCCTTGCTTTTTGTGGTATATATCAATGATCTAGACTTGAATATAGGGGGTATGATTAAGAAGTTTGCAGATGATACTAAAATTGGCTGTGTGGTTGATACTGAAGAAGGAAGCTGTAGACTGCAGGAAGATATCAATAAATTGGTCAGGTGGGCAGAACAGTGGCAAATGGAATTCAATCCGGAGAAGTGTGAGGTAATGCATTTGGGGAGGGCTAACGAGGAAAGGGAATACACATTAAATGGTAGGACACTGAGTAGTGTAGAGGAACAAAGGATCCTTGGAGTGCATGTCCACAGATCCCTGAAGGTAGCAGACCAGGTAGATAAGGTGGTTAAGAAGGCATACGGAATGCTTGCCTTTATTAGCCGTGGCATAGAATACAAGAGCAGGGGGTTATGCTTCAACTGTATAAAACACTAGTTAGGCCTCAGCTAGAGTACTGCGTGCAGTTCTGGTCACCACATTACAGGAAAGATGTGATTGCACTAGAGAGGGTACTGAGGAGATTTACAAGGATGTTGCTGGGAGTAGAGAATCTTAGCTATGAGGAAAGACTGGATAGGCTGGGTCTGTTTTCCTTGGAACAGAGAAGGCTGAGGGGAGACCTTATTGAGGTGTATGAAATTATGAGGGGCATAGATAAAGTGGATAGAAAGGACCTATTTCCCTTAGCAGAGGGTCAAAAAACAGGTGGCACAGATTTAAAGTAATTGGTGGAAGGTTTAGAGGGGATTTGAGGGGAAATTTCTTCACCCAGAGGGTTGTGGGGGTCTGGAACTCACTGCCTGAAAGGGTGGTAGAGGCAGGAACCCTAACCACATTTAAAAAGTACTTGGATGTGCACTTGGGATGCTGTAACCTGCAGGGCTATGGACCAAGAGCTGGGAAGTGGGATTAGGCTGGATAGCTCTTTGTTGGCCGGCGCGGACACGATGGGCCGAAATGGCCTCGTTCCGTGCTGTAACTTTCTATGATTCTACGACAGCCGGGATTTTGTCGGGGTCCTTAGCCTTTGCTCTATCCAGTGCGTTCAGCCGTTTCTTGAGGTCATGTGGAGTGAATCGAATTGGCTGAAGACTGGCTTCTGTGATGGTGGGGACCTCAGGAGGAGGCCAAGATGGATCATCCATTCTGCACTTCTGGCTGAAGATGGTTGCAAACGCTTCAGCCTTGTCTTTTGCACTCACGTGCTGGGCTCCACCATCATTGAGGATGGGGATATTCATGGAGCCTCCTCCTCCTGTTAGTTGTTTAATTGTCCACCACCATTCATGACTGGATGTGGCAGGACTGCAGAGCTTTGATCTGATCCGTTGCTTAGCCCTGTCTACAGCATGCTGCTTAGCATGTATGTAATCCTGTGTTGCAGCTTCCCCAGGTTGGCACCTCATTTTTAGGTACACCTGGTGCTGCTCCTGGCATGCTCTTCTACACTCCTCATTGATCCAGGGTAGGTCCCCCAGCTTGATGGTAATGGTAGAGTGAGGAATATGCCGGGCCATGAGGTTACAGATTGTGGTGGAATACAATTCTGCTGCTGCTGATGGCCCACAGCGCCTCATGGATGCCCAGTTTTGAGCTGCTAGATCTGTTGTGAATCTATCGCATTTAGCACGGTGGTAGTGCCACACAACACGATGGAGGGTGTCCTCAGTGTGAAGACGGGACTTCGTCTCTGACGTAAGAAAACTACGAGGCACTTGGTCTAAGCGTTAAACAAAGCTTTAATCAACTGTTTCACAACATGGAGATCGAGTTGTGTCCTTCCCTAGTTCCTGTTAAGAATATCCTGCGCAAGCTAGGCCCGTGCCCGAGTATTTATACTCTCCCTGGACAGCGCCACCCGCAGGCCACTCAGTATTATTTCATAAGTCTTTCTTTCATGAATGACAGATTCATGTCAGTCCCCACAATGACTGTGCAGTGGTCACTGCTACCAATACTGTCATGGACAGATGCATCTGCGAAAGGTAGTTTGGTGAGGACGAGGTCAAGTAGGTTTTTCCCCTTGGCTTGGTTCTTTCACCACCTGCCACAGGCCCAGTCTAGCAGCTATGTCCTTCAGGACTCGGCCAGTAGTGGTGCTCTTGGCGATGGACTTTGAAGTTCCCCCACCCAGAGTACATTCTGTGCCCCTCGCTACTCTCAATGCTTCTTCCAAGTCTTGTTCAACATGGAGGAGTACTGATTCATCAGCTGAGGGAGGTAATCAGCAGGAGGTTTCCTTGACCTGAAGCCATGAGACTTCATGGGGTCCGGAGTCAATGCTGATGACTCCCAGGGCCACTCCCTCCTGACTGTATACCACTGTGCCACCACCCCCTCTGGTGGGTCTGTCCTGCCGGTGGGACAGGACATACCCAGGGATGGTGATGGAGGAGTCGGGGACATTGGCTGAAAGGTATGATTCTGTGAGTATGACTGTCAGGCTGTTGCTTGACTAGTCTGTGGGACAGCTCTCCCAATTTTGGCACAAGTCCCCAGATGTTAGTGAGGAGGATTTTGCAGGGTCGACTGGGCTGGATGTGTTGTTGCCGTGTCCAAAGCCAGTGCCGAGGTCGATGCCGGGTGGTCTGTCCGGTTTTATTCTTATTATTTCAGAGGGCAGTTAAGAGTCAACCACATTTCTGTGGGTCTGAAGTTACACATAGGCCATTCCGAGTAAGGACGGCAGATTTCCTTCGCTAAAGGGACATTAGTGAACCAGATGGGTTTTTACAACAATCCGGTCACCATTACTGATACTAGCTTTTTATTCCAGATTTATTTAACTGAATTTAAATTCCCCAGCTGCCGTGGATGGGATTTGAATTCACATCTCCAGGTTAGTCCCGGTCTCCGGATTACTAGTCCAGTAACATGACCACTATGCTACCGTTCCCTGTAGCGTGACTAGTGGAAGGCTGCTTTCAGTGGGGGAGACTGCAGATGGCCTTGCAGGACAAGCTTGAGGAGCTGGTGGCTGGGAGTGTGAAATCGAGTGACGGTGTTTCTTCTTCTTCTTCGTCACTGTCCTCTCCCTCTTCTGGTTGACCCACTGGCTGGGCAGGCTGGATTCTTGGGTTTCTGAACTGAGAAAGGCACAAGGGGAGGGCTGTGGTGAGGGCGGGTGGGGGGGAAGCATGCTTACACCGTATGCAGATTGTAAATCAGAAGAGGTTGTGGGATGAGGGGGAAGTGGGATGTGAGAAGGAGGATAACGTATGAGGATACGGGCATCTTGTATTCCTTCAGCCAAGAATGGCCAGCACCGTCTCCTCCATCGGGGTGAGGTGATGCAGGCGAGCCTGCCCCCTGCTGGTTAAGGTCTGCTGGCGCCGGTTATGCGCCACCTTTTCCTGCAAGAGAAAGGGAAGTGTGTCAGTGAGTGTGGTGCAATGTGATTGGGTGAAGTGTGTCAGTGAGTGTGGTGCAATGTGATTGGGTGAAGTGTGTCAGTGAGTTTGGTGCAATGTGATTGGGTGAAGTGTGTCAGTGAGTGTGATGCAATGTGATTGGGTGAAGCGTGTCAGTGAGTTTGGTGCAATGTGATTGGGTGAAGTGTGTCAGTGAGTGTGTTGCAATGTGATTGGGTGAAGTGTGTCAGTGAGTGTGGTGCAATGTGATTGGGTGAAGTGTGTCAGTGAGTGTGGTGCAATGTGATTGGGTGAAGTGTGTCAGTGAGTGTGGTGCAATGTGATTGGGTGAAGTGTGTCAGTGAGTGTGATGCAATGTGATTGGGTGAAGCGTGTCAGTGAGTTTGGTGCAATGTGATTGGGTGAAGTGTGTCAGCGAGTGTGTTGCAATGTGATTGGGTGAAGTGTGTCAGTGAGTGTGGTGCAATGTGATTGGGTGAAGTGTGTCAGCGAGTGTGGTGCAATGTGATTGGGTGAAGTGTGTCAGTGAGTGTGGTGCAATGTGATTGGGTGAAGTGTGTCAGTGAGTGTGGTGCAATGTGATTGGGAAAGTGTGTCAGTGAGTGTGGTGCAATGTGATTGGGTGAAGTGTGTCAGTGAGTGTGGTGCAATGTGATTGGGTGAAGTGTGTCAGTGAGTGTGGTGATGTGCCTGTCATGGTTGAATAACTGACAGTGTGTTCAAGCTGTGAGATGTGGGTGTGAGGCTTGTAGCAGTGGTAAGTGTGTGTGTGTGTGGGTGAGGTGAAGCTATGAATGTGAGTTGTGAGTCATGTTTGGTAGAGGTTGTTGGTAGGTGAGTGATGGGGGGTGCATTGAGCAGTGTGTGAGGCTAGTGGGGCAAGTTTATAGGAGACGGCTTTTGAAGATGAATTCACTGACTTTGACCACTCACCTGAGGTCATGAAACGTCTTTGGGCACTGGAGCCACGTCCTGGGGGAGGGGGGGCGACACTGCTGGCAGTGACCGCCTCAACGATCTGGTCCCTTCTTACAGTGTTGATAACATCCATTCAACTGCTTCTGCTTTCAATTCTCTCCCTTCCCCTCTCCCACCAGACTTTACTTCCTTTCCGTTTTCCCCCTGCCCCAACCCTAAATTTGCATATTTTTCGCCTGTCTTCCCCTCTTGTCCTTTCAAACCTCATCTTGTCAATGAGACCGACCTCCTGCTCTCTTGACTCTATTCCTATTTAATTGCTGACAACCCAACTTTCCTTCCTGGCTCCCATGTTTGCGGATATTGTTAACGGTTCACTCGCCTCCGGTATTGTCCCCCTTTCCTTCAAATCTGCCGTCATCAACCCTCTCCCAAAAAAAAACAACCCTTGATCCCCTCCGTCCTTGCAAACTACCGCCCCATCTCCAACCTCCCTCTCCTCTCCAAAGTTCTTGAACGTGTTGTCACCTCCCAAATCCATGCCCATCTTTCCCAGAACTCCTTGTTTGAATCCCTCCAATCAGGCTTCACCCCTGCCACAGTACCGAAACTGCTCTTGCCAAGGTCACAAATGCCATCCTAGTTGACGTCGACAAAGGTAATCTATCCCTTCTCGTCCTCTGGACCTGTCTGCAGCCTTTGACACGGTTGACCACAAAATTCTGCTCCAAGACCTCTCCACCGTCGTCCAGTTGGTTGGGACTGCACTTGCCTGGTTTCATTCCTATCTATCCAGCTGTGACCGTAGAATCACCTGCAATGGCTTCTCTTCCCGATCCCGTACTGTCACCTCTGGTGTCCCCCAAGTAGCTATCCTTGGCCCCCTCCTATTTCTCATCTACATGCTCCCCCTCGGTGACATCATCCGGCAACACAACGTGAGTTTTCACATGTACGCTGATACCCAGCTCTACCTCTCCTCCACCTCTCTCGAACCCTCCACCCTCTCTATACTATCAGACTGCTTGTCCGGCATCCAGCACTGGATGAGTAGAAATTTCCTCCACTTAAATAGCAGGAAGACCGGAGCCATTGTCTTTGGTTCACACCACAAACTCCGCCCTTTCCACTGATTCGATCTCTCTCCCCGGCAACTGTCTAAGGCTGACCAAGTCTCTTCGCAACCTTGGAGTCATATTTGATCAAGAATTTAGCTTCCTAACTCATATCCGTTCTATCACTAAGACTGCCCAGTTCCACCTTCGTAATATCGCCTGTCTCCGCCCTTACCTCAACTTATCTGCTGCTGAAACTCCCATCATTTATTATCTCTAGACTTGACTATTCCAACGCACTCCTGACCGGCCTCCCCAGTTCTACCCTCCATAAACGTGAGGTCATCCAAAACTCGGCTGCCCGTGTCCTAACTCGCACCAAGTCCCATTCACCCATCACCCCTGTGCTCGCTGACCTACATTGGCTCCCGGTTAAGCAATGCCTTGATTTAAAATTCTCATCCTTGTTCTCAAATCCCTCCAGGGCCTCACCCCTCCTTATCTCGGTAATCTCTTCCAGCCCAATAATCCCCCTGGACCTCTGCACTCGCCCATTCTGGCCTTTTGAACGTCCCTGATTTTAAATGCGTGCCTTCATCTGCCTAGGTCCTAAGCTCTGGAATTCCCTCCCTAAATCTCTCTGCCACTTCTCGTTCCTCCTTTAAGACGCTCCTTAAAACCCACCTCTTCAACATGCCCTAACATCTCCTTATGTGGCTTGGTGTCAATTTTTTTTTTTGCTAACACTCCTGAGAAGTGCCGTGGGCCTTATGTTAAAGGCGCTATATAAATATAAGTTATTGTTGTTGTTGTTGGAGGGCCCCCTGGCCCCGTGTGTAGAGGACCTCTTTTCGTGTGTTCACCCCTTGCATATAGGCCTCGAGCGTACAGGCCCATTCTACTCAATCTCTCCTCATGGGACAGGCCCCTCATCCCAGGAATCAATCCAGTGAATCTTTGTTGCACCCCCTCTAAGGCAAGTATACCCTTCCTTAGGTACAGAGACCAAGGGGGAAAAAGTGGGTTGATTTGCGCCCCTGGGGGGCGCTAACGGGGCGCAAATCCCCGAGCGCCCGGGCACGGCGCCGCTAACGCCTCCTGCAAAATTCAGCGGGAGGTTAGCGGCGGCGGTAGCTGGTGGCGCCCCGCTCCCGCCCTGGCCGCAAACTTCACATGCGCCCCCTGACCTGTCGTCGGACAATATGCCCGACAGGGTCAGGGGGCATTTTTGAAGCCGCAGCGGCGTTACTTAAAGGGCAGGTGTCAGGCGGCCATTTTTTTTTTCATCTTCAGGGTGCCGGATGCGATCGCTCGACTTGTATTCTATGCCATGGCTAATAAAGGCAAGCATTCCGTATGCCTTCTTAACCACCTTATCTACTTGGCCTGCTACCTTCAGGGATCTGTGGACATGCACTCCAAGGTCCCTTTGTTCCTCTACACTACTCAGTGTCCTACCATTTAATGTGTATTCCCTTTCCTTGTTAGCCGTCCCCAAATGCATTACCTCACACTTCTCCGGATTGAATTCCATTTGCCACTGTTCTGCCCACCTGACCAATTTATTGATATCTTCCTGCAGTCTACAGCTTCCTTCTTCAGTATCAACCACACAGCCGATTTTAGTATCATCTGCAAACTTCTTAATCATACCCCCTATATTCAAGTCTAGATCATTGATATATACCACAAAAAGCAAGGGACCTAGTACTGAGCCCTGCGGAACCCCACTGGAAACAGCCTTCCAGTCACAAAAACACCCATCAACCATTCCCTCTGCTTCCTGCCTCCGAGCCAGTTTTGAATCCAACTTGACCCTTTGCCCTGGATCCCATGGGCTTTTAACTTCGTGACCAGTCTGCCATGTGGAACCTTATCAAAAGCCTTGCTAAAGTCCATATACACTACATCAAACGCACTACCCTCATCTACCCTCCTTGTTACCTCCTCAAAAAATTCAATCAAGTTTGTCAGACACGACCTTCCCTTAACAAATCCATGCTGACTATCCTTGATTAAGCCATGTCTTTCCAAATGAAGATTTATCCTGTTCTTCAGAATTCTTTCCAATAATTTTCCCACCACCGAGGTTAGGCTGACTGGCCTGTAATTACTCGGTCTATCCTTTTCTCCCTTTTTAAACAAGGGTACCACATTAGCAGTCCTCCGGCACCACACCTGAAGCCAGAGAGGATTGGAAAATGATGGTCAGGGCCTCTGCTATTTCCTCTTTTGCTTCGCTTAACAGCCTGGGATACATTTTGTCTGGGCCTGGGGATTTATCCACTTTTAAAGCTGCTAAACCCCTTAATACTTCCTCTCTCACTATGTTTATTTCATCTAATATTTCACACTCCTCCCCCGATAGCAATGTCTGCTTCGCCCCTCTCCTTTGTGAAAACAGACGCAAAGTATTCATTAGGAACCCTACCGACGTCTCCCTCCTCCACACACAGATTACCCTCATGATCTCTAATAGGCCCTACCCTTTCTTTAGTTATCCTCTTACTCTTAATATATTTATAAAACATCTTTGGGTTATCCTTGATTTTACTTGCCAAGAATTTTTCATGCTCTCTCTTTGCTTTCCTAATATCCTTTTTAATTGCACCCCTGCACTTTCTGTACTCCTCTAAAGATTCTGCAGTATTTAGCCCTCGGTATCTGTCATACGCCTCCCTTTTTTTCTTTATCCTACCCTGTATATCCCTAGGCATCCAGGGGGCTCTAGATTTGTTAGTCCCACCTTTTTTCTTTAAGGGCACATATTTGGTCTGAACCCTCTGGATCTCCTCCTTGAATGCCTCCCACTGCTCTGACACTGATTTATCTTCAAGTAGCTGTTTCCAGTCCACTATGGCTAAATTCCCGCTTAACAAAATGTACTTTTCCCCAATTTAGAATTTTTATTCCTGGTCCATATCCTTGTCCTTGTCCCTTTCCATAATTACCTTAAATCTAACAGAATTATGGTCACTAGCACCAAAATGCTCCCCCACTGATACACCTTCTACCTGCCCAGCTTCATTTCCTAAAACTAAGTCCAGAACCATCCCCTCCCTTGTTGGGCTTGCTACATACTGGCTAAAAAAGTTCTCCTGGATTCATTTTAGGAATTCCACACCCTCTATACACTTCACACTAATTTTATCCCAGTTAATATTGGGGTAGTTGAAATCCCCTACTATTACTGCCCTATAGTTTTGCACTTCTAGTACTGAGCAGGGGGGTTATGCTTCAACTGTATTCTCTATCTTTGCATCCTCCTCACAGCTTACTGTCCCACCTAGCTTTGTATCATCAGCAAACTTGGATACATTACACTTAGTCCCTTCATCTAAGTCATTAATAGATTGTAAATAGCTGAGGCCCAAGCACTGATCCTTGCGGCACCCTACTAGTTACAGCCTGCCAACCTGAAAAAGACCCGTTTATTCCTACTCTCTGTATTCTGTCCGTTAACCAATCCTCTATCCATGCTACTATATTACCCCCAACCCCATGAGCCCTTATCTTGCGTAACAACCTTTTATGTGGCACCTTATCGAATGCCTTTTGAAAATTCAAATATACTACATCCACTGGTTCCCCTTTATCTACCCTGCTAGTTACACCCTCAAGAAATGCTAATAAATTTGTCAAACACGATTTCCCTTTCATAAAACCATGTTGACTCTGCCTAATCATATTATGATTTTCTAAGTGACTTGATACCACTTCCTTAACAATGGATTCCAACATTTTCCCGATGACTGATGTCAGACTAACTGGCCTGTAGTTCCCTGTTTTTTCTCTCCCTCCTTTCTTCAATAGCGGGTCTACATTTGCGACCTTCCAATCCGCTGGGACTGTTCTAGAATCTGTTCTGTTTCCCTACACCAACATTCCTCACAAAACAAAAGTTTAAAGAAATGTGCTGTGAAGAGTTCTACATTCCCAAGCAGATAAACTTCCCAATTCTCCTGTGGCTCAGTGGGTAGCACACTCGCCTCTGAGTCAGAAGGTTGTGGGTTCAAGTCCCACTCCAGAGACTTGAGCACATAAAGCTAGGCTGACACTCCAGTGCAGTGCTGAGGGAGTGCTGCATTGTTGGAGGTGCCGTCTTTCAGATGAGACATTAAACCTGCCCTCTCAGGTGGACGTAAAAGATCCCATGGCACTATTTCGAAGAAGAGCAGGGGAGTTATCCCTGGTGTCCTGGCCAATATTTATTCCTCAATCAAACATAACAGAAAAAAAAAGATTGTCTCATTACTGTTTGTGGGAGCTTGCTGTGTGCAAATTGACTGCTGCATTTCCCACATTACAACAGTGACTACACTTCAAAAAGAAAAGTCCTTCATTGACTGTAAAGCGCTTTGAGACGTCCAGTGGTCGTGAAAGGCGCTATAGAAATGCAAGTCTTTCTTTTCCTTCACGTGATGCCAGCGAGAATATCTTGTCTTGTTCTCAGAAGGCGTGTGCGAAACAGTAAGTGAAGTAACCAATAGCATTATTCTGTTCAGATACATGGATTTTAATTTTCTAAGATTGCGACACTCGTGTGATTAAAATCAGTATTTCCAGACCGAGTTGGACAACATTCTTGTATTTTTCTGGTCGCTTAACAGTGGCGTACAGAACAATAACAAAACACAATACGTTCTACTTAAAGGTTAAGGGTCAGAGTCTATCAGACCACACAGGAAGAGAATTAATAAAGATTAAAGTGCACAGTGATGGGCCTCAGCTTCAATGTTAATTTGATCATTGCAGCTGACAGCTGACTTTAAGCATTGATCAACAAAGTCTCATCTTATGAAACATCAAAACGACTTCACAAAAACATAGGAATTTGGGGATCGGGAGGACCACCTTTGTCCATCAGGCCAGCCTCAGAGTTCTCCACGATATCACTTGCCAACGCCCGCTTCGAATCCTGACTGGCTTCCAACCATCCACTGCCCTGAGTGTGAAACGGTTACACCTGATCTGTCCATTCACTTCCCTCTTCTGAGCTTCTTTCCATCTCATGTCCTTCTCCTTCCTCACTTGAAGACCCTTGGGTACACTTCCCAATGGGACCACAGGGATTCAGCACGATCGAGGCAAACTCCCTCATAGAGGCCACAGAATGGTTGGTGCAGGAAAGAGAGAAAGGTCACAGTGGGGCCAGAGGAGAGGGAGCTTTACTCTGCGACTAACATCCTTCTTCTTGCTGAGCACCAAGTTCACAGATAAAACTTTCAACTTCCGCAGAAGATAACGTTTCAAAACACAGAACTTCATATAAACATTTTCCAAACACGATTGTATTTTACAGCAAACAATGATTCAGATTACAGTAAAAACTGCAGTGGACCGGGATGTGTATTAATGCAGCTGGTCAAAATGTGAATTGTAAACCTTGTTATAGATTAGAATCAGGTACTAGACAGCTTCAGCTACTGCTGTGTGGAATACCGGTTCAATTGGCCAGTTCTTTATCGCTTTATTTTCCTCTCCTATTGTCTCCCCTTCTGCTGGTGCCAGATCCATGGAGGACAGAGCATTCCCCAGCTCCCTTACCCGATGTGTGGGCCTGGCCAGCAAGTGTTACTGAGCCATGGACAACACTATGGCCCAGGTCAAACCCACCCTCGGCCTGGATCGACCCTCACACACACTCGCCACACACTCACTCTCCACACACTCACACTCACTGACACACACTCACTCACACACACTCTCCACACGCTCTCCGCACACTCACACACTCACTCACACTCTCCACACGCTCTCCGCACACTCACACACTCGCCACACACTCACTCACACTCACTCTCCGCACACTCACACACTCACTCACACACTCTCCACACGCTCGCCGCACACTCACTCACACTCGCCGCACACTCACTCACACACTCTCCACACGCTCTCCGCACACTCACTCACAGACACTCTCCGCACACTCACACACACACTCACACACTCTCCACACGCTCTCCGCACACTCACACACTCACTCACGCTCTCCGCACACTCACACACTCACTCACACACTCTCCGCACACTCACTCACACTCACTCTCCACACTCACTCACACGCTCTCCGCACACTCACACACTCACTCACTCTCCACACGCTCTCCGCACACTCACACACTCGCCACACACTCTCACACTCACTCTCCGCACACTCACACTCACTCACACACACTCTCCGCACACTCACTCACACTCGCCACACACTCACTCACACTCACTCAGACACTCTCCGCACACTCACACACTCACTCACACACTCTCCACACACTCACACGCTCTCCGCACACTCACACACTCACTCACACACACTCTCCGCACACTCACTCACACACTCACTCACGCTCTCCGCACACTCACACACACACACTCTCCACACACTCTCACACTCACTCACACCCACTCTCCACACACTCACAATCACTCACACACACACTCACTCACACTCTCCTCACTCACTGACACACACTCTCCACACACTCACTCACACTCCACACTCTCTCCTCACTCACTCACACTCACTCCACACACTCACTCACTCACACATACTCCACACTCTCGCCACACACCACTCACACTCACTCACACACACTCCACACTCTCTCCTCACACACACTCACACTCACTCCACACACTCACTCACACACACTCCACACTCTCTCCTCACTCACACACTCACTCACACACTCACTCTCTCCTCACTCACACACTCCCTCCAACAGTGTGCTGCCCTGGGGGGTTATGCGACTCCACTCACAGGGAATGCTACGGCCCGTGTTGCTCTCTATCTAGCCTTTGTTCACTTCTGTTGAAAGTCATTGCTGAGAGTGTTTAACATGTTAGGGGCCATTTTCCCTCCTGATGCTCCCAGACAGACTGAGAATAACTGGCTGTGATTCCCTGAGATGCACTCCCACAGATTTCTGCTCCTCCCTGTTGCATTTACTGGATTGAGGAGTTATCTACTGTTCTGTACTTTAAACAGAGGCGGATAGAAAACTCGCACGATTGTATATTGCAAAATTATTCAGATAAACATCATCTGTTAATTAATGTTCAACGGGATTTCTATGCAATGTGAAGTGTATTTTTTTAAAAAGCTGTTCTGTGTTGCCACAGATAGGGTCCACTACACCACACAGGATCATTGATTTAATGGGTCATCCATTTGAGTTTCGGGTGAGCTCAGCCGCATTTGTATTCAGGCACTGATATCCCCGGGGCAGTCGCCCCCCAGTTTCACATCTGCTTTTTTAGCTACCATTTCGGAACAATTCTAACCATTTACAACATAACCTTCAAATAAATAGATCGGCGGGCTCATTCTCAGGAATGCCACATTCGGTTGTGCCATCAGAAAAACTGCAGCAGACAATTAGCACAAGAAGCTGCAAAGATCTACACTTGGAATTCAACCGTGTCTCTCGTCTCCAAGTGGCAAGAAGTTCTGGTAAATGGTTAATTATTAAACAAGAAGCAGAGCCCATGGTGCCTGAAATGTGACTATCGGCCTCTAGGTGGCACCGGAGGAGCAGGAGCAACCTTTGCTGGGGCCTGGTTTGATATCCTGCAAAAACAAAGGGCAGAGTTGCTCCGTTAGTGCTGACGTGATGTGACATTAGCGCTTAAACAAAGCTCCATTAATTGTACCTCTGCTGCCCGTACCCTGCCCCGCACCAAGTCCCGTCCACCCATCGCCCCGGTGCTCGCTGACCTACACTGCTTCCCGGTCCGGCAACATCTCCAGTTTAAGATGTGTATCCCTTCATGACCCTGGATATACTTGTATGTTTTATATATCCCAGTATATTCCTATATATCCCTGTATATCTTTGTATATCTTTGTATATTCCTGTATGTCCCTGTATATCTTTGTATATTCCTGTATATCCTTGTACATTCTTGTGTGTCCCAGTATATTTCTGTATATTCCTGGGTGTCCCTGTATATTTTTGGATGCCCCTGTTTTTTTCTGGATGCCCCTGGATATTCCAGGATGCCCCTGTATATTCCTGTAATTTCCTGGATATTCCTTGGTGTCCCTGTATATTCCTGGATGCCCCTGTTTTTTTCAGGATGCCCCTGGATATTCCTGTAATTTCCTGTATATTCCTGGATGTCCCTGTATATTCCTGGATCTCGCTAAGTAACTCGGCCTCCTCCAGAAAGCGACAATTTCTTCGGTCGGATGAGCTAATCCCTGAATTAACCAACGGCGCCCACACCCTGCGAACCTTGACCCAGCCGCAGTACAGAACACGGCAATGAGAGCGCGACCGCGGACAGTCCCAAACACAGCGGGGGGTCCGACCATGGTCAGCCGACGATGATCAGATAGTGCAGTGACCTGGGGAACCCTGGTCTTTAGTCGAATTAGAAAGAGTGGTTGGAAGTTCAGGGCACGGGACTGCTCACAGCAGTGACTGATTCCACAGCGCGGTTAAAGGTCACGAGCAGATACCTGGCTGGTGTGCGAGGTGGAATTCGAGGAGGAGGTAAACTGGGAGGTCGGTTTCGGTTTAGACCAGCGCTCACAGGCCCCCAGTCTGCTGGCTCATTGTCCTTAAATAGTGAAAACAGCAAGAGAGAAAAACAACGTCAGCATTTACAGAGAAAATAGGTGAAGGACAGTGTGTTATGCCATTGATAATACTTTCTGCACATTTTTATACTAACTCTGACGTAGGATTTCCATGGGATTCTCCTGATCCCCGGCCTAACTTCGGCAGAGATTTGGTAGAAGTCCCGGACACATGGCGTCAGCAGCCAGGAGATCGGGAGAACCCAGCAGAAATCCTGCCTCTCCATTGCTGCGTTCCAGCAAGATTGCACAGGCCCACCCACCCTGCACGCTCTTTCTAATTCAGCACAGAAACAGGCCATTCGGCCCCACAGGTCCACACGAGCCTCCCCCCAACTCTACTTCATCTCACCTGATTTCCACCCATTCAAATGAACAGACAGACAATGGCGGGTTGGGAGAGCACGAGTTCATGATAAGCACTTCTGGCGAGTCCTGAGAGCACGAAAGTAGAATTTAGACCCCAGAATTACTGCGCAACACAGCCTCCGTTCAGCCCCCCCTCCTCTCCCCATGTCGAAACCACTTTAAACTAGTAGGTGAAACAATCTGATTAATAGTTGGTCTCACTCTCTCCCTGTCTCTCTCCACACATGTTTCATTAAACACTCCATCTATCTCCTGAGTTTACTGGCAAAGTCCAAGGGCCACAGACTTGAGCACAAGTAGGTTAGCCATCCATCACCAGATGTGTCTGGACCACGTCAAGCGCCATCAGGCCCTGCTCTCCTCTGCCAAAACCATCTAATACTCCAGGATCATCCTGGAATGCAAAGACAACCCTCAGCTACTTTTCTCCACTACAAACCGTCTTAAACCTCTCTCCCCTGCCTCCTCCACCCTCACCTCCAACAACAAGTGCGAGGAGCTCATGGACTTCTTTGTCACTAAGATTGAAACCATCCGTTCAGCTGCCTCTGCCACTTCCCTTCCTTCCCCTAGCCCACCGGGCCAAATTTCCCCTAAGGTTTCCCCCAAAATTTCCCCTAAGATTTCCCCTAAGGTTCCCCCCCTGCCCCAGCCCCGACTCGCACCTTTCTCTAGTTTCTCTTCTCTCTTCCCTCGTGCCCTCTCTGAACTCAGTTCATCCATGAGACGTGCAGCTAAACCCCGCCAGGAGGACGGTGTCGGGGACACTCCCGTCCACTGCAATGAGCAGCTCCTGGTGCTGTCCCACCTCGCCCCGCCTGCCATTCTCCGCGGTGCTCCCGGTGCTGTCCCACCTCGCCCCGCCTGCCATTCACCGCGATGTCACCGCGCCCCGTGAGATGGAAAATATCATGAGCAACACCGATCTTCCCATTCACAAAGACTTGAAAAACCCACCACGAAAGCGCTTAAAATCGCGCCGGCCATTCTGGGAAGCAGCAGCCAATATTCACCCAGCTGGTATCGACCCACTATCCAGATGGACGGACTCGTGGGACGCACGCAACATAAAGAACCAACAGCTCATCACTGAGCCAACAGCAGAGGTCCCTGGCTTCGACCTCCCTCGGAGACAGTGGACGGCGCTCAACCCAATCCACACAGGGCACGGACGGTGCGGCCACCTGCTCCACCAGTGGAAGGTGAGGGACCACTCGAAGTGCCAGACCATGGACCACATCACATCGACCTGCCCACTGAGATCTGTTGCAGGAGGCACCTCATTTCTCCACTCGGCATCTCAGGAGGCCGTGGAATGGAGAGCCAAACTAGACATCCCATAATAAGCTCTGCCTGTCATAGGAAACAACAACATCCATGAGAAACACCTCCTGCTCTCTGGACCCCATTCCTACTAAACTGATTTTCCTGGCCTCCATGTGAGTTAACATTGCAAATGGTTCCCTCTCCTCAGGTACTGCCCCCTCCATTTCAAAACTATAGTCATCACCCCTTCTTGACCCTCGACTCCTCTGTCCTTGCAAACTACCAGCCCATCTCCAAATTAAGTCCATGAACATGTTGTCACCTCCCAAGTCCGTGCCCATCTTTCCCGCAACAGCACGTTTGAACCATTCCAATCAGGATTCCGCCTCTGCTACAGCACTGAAATGCTGGCTCTTCGTTTCCATAGAAACACCTCCTTCAGTGCTCTGCCCTTCGGGTAGCTTCTGGACTCACTCGCCTTCTACACCTGTGCCGGTGGTGGAGGGAGTGAATGTTTACGGTGGTGGATGGGGTGCCAATCAAGTGGGCTGCTTAGTCCTGGGTGGTGTTGAGCTTCTTGAGTGTTGTTGGAGTTGCACTCATCCAGGCAAGTGGAGAGTATTCCATCACACTCCTGACTTGTGCCTGGTAGATGGTGGAAAGACTTTGGGGAGTCAGGAGGTGAGACACTCGCCGCAGAATACCCAGCCTCTGACCTGCTCTTGTTGCCACAGTAGTTATGTGGCTGGTCCAGTTAAGTTTCTGGTTAACGGTTACCCCCAGGATGTTGATGGTGGGGGATTCGGTGATGGTAATGCTGTTGAATTTCAAGGGGCGGTGATTAGATTCTCTCTTGTTGGAGATAGTCATTGCCTGGCACTTCTGTGGCGTGAATGTTACTTGCCACTTATCAGCCCAAGCCTGAATGTCATCCAGGTCTTGCTGCATGCGAGCATAGACTGCTTCATTAACTGAGGAGTTGCGAATGGAACTGAATATTGTGCAATCATCAGTAAATATCCCCATTTCTGACCTTATGATGGAGGGAAGGTCATTGATGAAGCAGTTGATGATGGTTGGGCCTAGGACACTGCCCTGAGGAACTCCTGCAGCGCTGTCCTGGGGTTGAGATGCTTGACCTCCAACAACCACAACCATCTTCCTTTGTGCTAGGTATGACTCCAGCCAGTGGCGAGTTTTCCCCCTGATTCCCATTAACTTCAGTTTTACTAGGGCTCCTTGATGCCACACTCGGTCAAATGCTGCCTTGATGTCAAGGGCAGTCACTCTCACCTCACCTCTGGAATTCAGCTCTTTTGTCCATGTTTGGACCAAGGCTGTAACGTGGTCCTGGTGGAACCCAAACTGAGCATCAGTGAGCAGGTTATTAGTGAGTAAGTTTCACTTGATAGCACTGTCGATGACACCTTCCTTCACTGATGATTGAGAGTAGACTGATGGGGCAGTAATTGGCCGGATTGGATTTGTCCTGCTTTTTGTGGACAGGACATACCTGGGCAGTTTTCCACATTATCGGGTAGATGCCAGTGTTGTAGCTGTACTGAAACAGCTTGGCTAGAGGCGCGGCTAGTTCTGGAGCACAAGTCTTCAGCGCGACAGCCGGGATGCTTCGCCACCATTGAGGATGGGGATATTCATGGAGCCTCCTCCTATTGTTAGTTGCTTAATTGTCCACCACCATTCACGACTGGATGTGGGAGGACTGCAGAGCATTGCTTTGATCCGTTGATTGTGGGATCGCTTAGCCCTGTCTATAGCAGGCTGCTTCCACTTTTTAGCATGCATGTAGTCCTGTGTTGTAACTTCCCCAGGTTGGCACTTAATTTTTAGCTACGCCTGGTGCTGCTCCTGGCATGCTCTTCTACACTCCTCATTAAACCAGGATTGGTCCCCTGGCTTGATGGTAATGGTAGAGTGAGAGATATGCCGGGCCATGAGGTTACAGATTGTGGTGGAATACAATTCTGCTGCTGCTGATGACCCACAGCCTCTCATGTATGCCCAGTTTTGAGCTGCTAGATCTGTTCTGAATCTATCCCATTTAGCATGGTGGTAGTGCCACACAACACGATGGAGGGTGTCCTCAGTGTGAAGACGGGACTTCGTCTCCACAAGGACTGTGCGGTGGTCACTGCTACCAATACTGTCATGGACCGATGTATCTGCGACAGGTAGATTGGTGAGGACGAGGTCAAGTAGGTTTTTCCATCGTGTTGGTTCTCTTACCACCTGCAGCAGGCCCAGTCTGGCAGCTATGTTCTTCAGGACTCAGCCAGTAGTGGTGCTACCGAGCCACTCTTGGTGATGGACATTGAAGTCCCCCACCCAGAGTATATTCTGTGCCCTTGCTACTCTCAGTGCTTCTTCCAAGTGGTGTTCAACATGGAGAAGTACTGATTCATCAGCTGAGGGAGGGCGGTAGGTGGTAATCAGCAGGAGGTTACCTTGCCCATGCTTGACCTGAAGCCATGAGACTTCAGGGGTTCCGGAGTCAATGTTGAGTACTCTCAGGGCTGTATACCACTGTGCCACCACCTCTGGTGGGTCTGTCCTGCCGGTGGAACAGGACATACCCAGGGATGGTGATGGAGGAGTTTGGGACATTTGCTGAAAGGTATGATTCTGTGAGTATGACTATGTCAGGCTGTTGCTTGACTAGTCTGTGGGCCAGCTCTCCCAATTTTGGCACAAATCCCCAGATGTTGCTGAGGAGGACTTTGCAGGGTCGACTGGACTGGGTGTGCTGTGTCCGAAGCTGGTGCCTAGGTCGATGCTGGGTGGTCCGTCCGGTTTTATTCTTATTCGTAGTGGTTTGTTACAACTGAGTGTCTCGCTGGGCCATTTCAGAGGGCAGTTAAGATTCAACCACATTGCTGTGGGTCTGGAGTCACATATAGGCCAGACCGGGTAAGGACAGCAGATTTCCTTCCCTAAAGGACATTAGTGAACCAGATGGGTTTTTACGACAATCCGGTAATTTAACTGATACTAGCTTTTTATTCCAGATTTATTTACAGGAAACTCTTGTTTAACCGGCACCTAAATATCCGGAATTCTCTCTTAACCGGCAAAAATCATCCTCCGAAAACTCCTCTCAAATAACCGGTAATGTTGCCGAGTCCGAGCCGAGCCCGCGAACGCCGAGTTAGTCAGTGGGGGTAGTACTGTACTTAATCAAACATCTTCCACCATCCATTTAACACAACATTCTGTAGGTGAGTACCCAAATACTGTATACTGCACATTTCTTGATTTTTTTTATTTTTCTTTGTTAAAAATAGCCTCGGTAGATATAACTCTCCGTTATCCGGAACTTTCGATCAACCGGCACCACGCCGGTCCCGTCAGTGCCGGATACCAAAGAGTTTCCTGTAATTAATTAGAAACATAAGTAGGCCATTCGAGCCTGCTCCGCCATTCAATATGATCATGGCTGATCCTCTCTCTCAATACCATATTCCCCCTCTCTCCCCATACCCCTTGATGCCTTTAAATCTATCTATCTCCTTCTTAAATATATTCAGTGACTTGGCCTCTACAGCCTTCTGTGGTAGAGAATTCCACAGGTTTTTAAAATTTAATTAACGCAGTGGGATTTGAACTCACGTCTCTGGATCATTAGTCCAAGCCTCTGGATTACTAATCCAGTAACATAACCACTATGCTACTGTACCCATCCTAATCGTGTATGTACCCACGTCTGTGTAACTTTGGGTTTCCCTGTGTCCATTCAGGTGTGTGTTTTGTCTTCCGCTCCGGACCCGAGCCTATCACTTCTATGTCCTCTTTTTTCTCTCCTTTTTTTCTTCTTTTCTCTTTACCCCTCCGAGACCCCGCTATCATCACGCCTCCGTTCACTTCTCCCCTCTCGTGTACTCTGCCCTTCCAAATCACTACCCTTCAGCACTCCTCGTAGCCAGAGAATCACCTTCAACGGCTTCTCTTCCCACATCCACACAGTTACCTCTTGTACACCCAAGGATCTATCCTTGGCCCACTCCTATGTATCATCTACATCCTGCCCCTTGGCGATATCATCCGAAAACACAAAGTCAAGTTCCACATGTACGCCGACGATACCCAGCTCTACTTCATCACCACCTCTCTCGACCCCTCCACTGTCTCCGATTTGTCACACTGCTTGTCCAACATCCAGCACTGGATGAGCAGAAATCTGCGCCAACTAAATATTGGGAAGACCGAAGCCATTGTCTTCGGTCCTTGCAACTCTGTTCCCTAGCCACCGACTCCATCCCGCTCACTGGCACCTGTCTGAGGCTGAACCAGATCATTCACAACCTTGGTGTCATATTTAACCCTGAGATGAGCTTTTGACCACATATCCACACCATCACTAAGACCGCCTACTTCCACCTCCGTAACATCGCCCGACTCCGTCCCTGCCTCAGCTCAATGGCTGCTGAAACCCTCATCCATGCCGTTGTTCCCTCTAGACTCGACTATTCCAACGCACTCCTGGCTGGTCTCCCATCTTCCACACTGTATAAACTGGAGCTTATCCAAAACTCTGCTGCCCGTGTCCTAACTCACACCGAGTCCCGTTCACCCATCACCCCTGTGCTCGCTGACCTACATTGGCTCCCGGAAAAACAACGCCTTGATTTTAAAATTCTCATCCTTGTTTTCAAATCCCTCCATGGCCTCGCCCCCTCCCTATCTCTGCAACCACCTCCAGCCCTACAACCCTCTGAGATATCTGCGCTTCTCAATTCTGGCCTCTTGCACATCCCCAACTTTAATCGCTCCATCATTGGCGGCCTTGTCTTCAGCTGCCTGGGCCCTAAGCTCTGGAATTCCCTCACTAAACCTTGCTGCCTCTCTCTCCTGCCTTTAAGACGCTCCTTTAAAACCTACCTATGTCATCTGTCCTCATATCTCCTTATGTGGCTTGATGTCAAATTTTGTTTCGATAATGCTCTTGTGAAGCACCTTGGGACATTTTACGATGTTAAAGACACTATATAAATGTAAGCTGTTATTGTAATCAAATTCAACAATGACATCCATGGTGGACTCTCCCTCCTCATCTTCCTCAATCTCTCTGCAGCCTTTCACATGGCCGACTACACCATCTTCCTCCAACACTCGGTGGGACTGCTCTCACTCGGTTCCACTCTTACCTGTCCGATTGTAGCCAGAGCATCTCCAGCAATGGCCTCTCTTCCCGCCTTCGCACCATTACCTCCGGAATCCCCCATCGACTTTTCCTTGCTCCCCTCCTCTTCCTCATCTATGTGCTGCCCCTTGGAGACACCGTCTGATATGACATGGGATCAGCTTCCACTTGTACACCGATGACACTCAAATCTACCTCTCCACCGCCTCTCTCAATCCCTCCACTGTCTCTGTGCTGTCAGACTGCTTCTCCGATATTCAGTCTTGGATGAGCCACAATTTCCTCCATCTAAACACTGGGAAGACCAAAGCCATCGTCTTCAACCCTTGCCACAAGCTCCAATTCCATCCCCTTCCCAACCACAGTCTCTGACTGAACCAGACTGGTTGCAACCTCTGTGACCTCTTCGACCCCGCACTTTCAGTCACCGTGACCCCATTCTGGAATTCCCTCCCTAAACCTCCAACAATTCAACAATCCTCCAGTACTGCACTGAGGGAGAACTACTCTGGTCTTATGAATATTAAGTAACTATTTGCCTTATAATTATTAAATAATTGTTTCGATAATGTTTTCCTCTCCCTGTGGGGAATGCGACTGGACATCAACCGACTGGTATTGCAATCGGGAGGTGACCATTTTGGGGATCGCCGTCCTTGCGTTTAAACCTCCGAGATGGTTTATGGTTCGAGAGAGACTTACCTCATTATCACCCTCCACTCCACTGCTTAAACTCAAAATGCTCCGAGTACTTGACCGGCTGCTGAGACTGCCTGAGTGGAGAGAACAGAAGAAGGCTTGATTTAGAAAATGAGTCATTTTATGAAATCACCTTTAGATAAAGGAAACTAATAATACCTCAAACCCCAACTCTGTCAAAACAGCTCCAGGAGTGAACACTGGGTTGCCTCAACTGCCAGTCACTGCAAGTTTTTATATGAATTAAATGAAGAAAAAATTTCAGCTCGTGCTATGGAATAAAAGTAGCTTCACTCCTCTATATCACAGCGCTGTTTGTACATTAGGGTCCTAGAATCATAGAAAGTTACAACACGGAAGGAGGCCATTTCGGCCCATTGTGTCTGCGCCGGCCAACAAAGAGCTATCCAGCCTAATCCCACTTCCCAGCTCTTGGTCCGTAGCCCTGCAGGTTAGAGCATCCCAAGTGCACATCCAAGTACTTTTTAAATGTGGTTAGGGTTCTGCCTCTACCACCCTTTCAGGCAGTGAGTTCCAGACCCCCACAACCCTCTGGGTGAAGAAATTTCCCCTCAAATCCCTTCTAAACCTTCCACCAATTACTTTAAATCTGTGCCCCCTGGTTTTTGACCCCTCTGCTAAGGGAAATAGGTCCTTTCTATCCACTATATCTAGGCCCCTCATAATTTTATACACCTCAATAAGGTCTCCCCTCAGCCTCCTCTGTTCCAAGGAAAACAGACCCAGCCTATCCAGTGTTTCTTCATAGCTAAGATTCTCTACTCCCGGCAACATCCTTGTAAATCTCCTCTGTACCCTCTCTAGTGCAATCACATCTTTCCTGTAATGTGGTGACCAGAACTGCACGCAGTACTCTAGCTGAGGCCTAACTAGTGTTTTATACAGTTGAAGCATATCCCCCCTGCTCTTGTATTCTATGCCACGGCTAATAAAGGCAAGCATTCCGTATGCCTTCTTAACCACCTTATCTACCTGGCCTGCTACCTTCAGGGATCTGTGGACATGCACTCCAAGGTCCCTTTGTTCTTCTACACTACTCAGTGTCCTACCATTTAATGTGTATTCCCTTTCCTTGTTAGCCCTCCCCAAATGCATTACCTCACACTTCTCCGGATTTAATTCCATTTGCCACTGTTCTGCCCACCTGACCAATTTATTGATATCTTCCTGCAGTCTACAGCTTCCTCCTTCAGTATCAACCACACAGCCGATTTTAATATCATCTGCAAACTTCTTAATCATACCTCCTATATTCAAGTCTAGATCGTTGATATATACCACAAAAAGCAAGGGACCTAGTACTGAGCCCTGCGGAACCCCACTGGAAACAGCCTTCCAGTCACAAAAACTCCTGAAGAAAGTAATCTCAAGGAAAGAAAGACAGATTTATTACAGATTGTATTTTTGGTCAACCCTGAGGTAAAAATTGAAATCAACATTTTCCCTAAAGTTCAATGTACCATCGAACTACCAGGATGGTGGAAGGGGATCTGGACGGACTGTGGTATTTTCACGTTTAGCAATTCCTGTGTTAAATTAAGCCAGAGCAAGATTTTTCCAATGCTTCTTGGCCTTGCCTTGGGAAATGTTACGATGTTAAAGGTGCTATATAAATGAACATTGTTGCTGTTGTTGTTGTTGTTTGGTTTTCACCTCTCCTGACACTCAAGGCCTCCGCCAAGTTTCAAACTCTTCTGCATAACCTGCTATTCCTTTTTTCCATGCTTTTCATCTCCAACTTCTAAAGTGCAAGCCGATAAAATAATGCTTTGATCTGCAAGTTTCTTTCTCTGTCAACAGGAAAATTGGATAAATACTTGTAAAGGACAAAAAGCAGGGCTATGGGGAAAGAGCAGGGGAGTGGGTCTAATTGGGAGCTCTTTCAAAGAGCCGATGGACTGAATGGACTCCTTCTGTGCTCAATGATTCTATGAGAAAATAAGGAAGGAAGTTAAGAACAAGGATAAGAAAAACAAGGAGGATGTATGAGAAGAGGAGAGCCGACACAGGGTACGATGGACTGAATGGTCTCCCACTGTGCTGTGTGATTCGACGAGTGTTAATGTGATGAATTTAACTGCTATCTTATGAAGGATGGTTAAAGGTGTTAGAATGTCCTAGAGTCTGTTGTACGGCTATGCCACAAATGTGGACTTACTTGCTGTGCTAGATGTGCTTCCCGTACTCCACTTGCCCCGCTGTATCCCTTCTCGGAGTGGGCAAGACGGGATGAATCTGGGATTATCTTCATATACTCCACATTCTGCACCCTCTGGAATGTCATGTGGTCGAGCAGGAAGTGTGATCTCCATCTCTGAGCAGCAATTACAACAGTTACATTTTAATACACTTAATATATGCTGGTGACCCTCCGTGGCATTGCTCCTGGATAAAAAGACTTTAAAAAAAAGTAAAGTACATAATAAACAAATAGTGTACGGTTAACCCTCCACTGGTAGATAAAGGAAAGTGTGTCCTTCACGTTCTACAATTGCAAATGCCTGTGCATAATGTGCTGTGATTACATATATAAATAGGCGGCTGCTGTTAATCATTCCGAGTTAGAGAAATAATAAATCTGTGTGTCTGATGTTTTTAAATGGATGGAAAATCAGAAGTTTCCCTTATTGAAATGCGAGCCTGATTTTCCTTTAGTGAAGGAACAGGGAATCCTGCTCCAATACCTCTCACCATGAGGGAAGCATTAAAGGAACTGAAAGGCAAAATATTAATGTTTAAAGTTATGTTTGCAAAAAAAAGTGGTGATTAAAACAGAGAGAGCTGTATCCTGCTTCTTGTGCTTAGATTTTGCGGGGTATCTCGTGTCGTAAGAATGAGCCTTACGCGTGGTGAACTTAAAGTAAGCTTTAATCAACTAAAAAGGTGCTACATACAAAAGAGGTCTTACTCTATGCCTCTCCAGGATTCAACTGATCAGTCCAGTATTTATCCTGGACTAATCACAGGAAGTGATGCAATAAAGTTCGAGTCACAGGAAGCTGTATTGTGTTACCACATTCTCCCCCCCCAAAAGATTAGGAGGCCGGGATGCTCCCTCCATTTCGTAGCCGCCGGACGAGGGAGAGCCGCACCCGTTTGGGTTCTCGTAGCGGTAGAGGGCCCCTAGCCCGTTTACCCGCCGCGGGCCGTGGACCAGAGTCCGAGTGATCCGGCCCGCTCTGTGAGGGGTCAGGACGATCCTGACTGTGTACTGGTGCCCGAACGGGTGTCGGGCAGGGCTGTGGCAGATCCGTTTCCGAGCGTATGGTACGGGGTGGATCGTGGCTGCGCGTGCGAGCCCCGACGGGCTCATAGTCAGTCTGCCCCAGGTCGGCACGCTGGAGTGAGGTACCAGCCGGCGTCAGATCCAGATCGTGATGAGAGGCACCTGGCGAGCCCAGAGATGTGCCTGGTACAATATCATCCCCTGGTGTCCCTCTATGTTTCGGCGGGCAGGGAGCCAGATCCCGCAATGACACGGTAGATTCCCGACCGTCAGGATACCGAATATAGGCGTAGGTAGGGTTGACGTCAGTGAGCTCAACCTCATCTACCAGGGGGTCATTCTTAGACGCCCGGACATATCTTCGGAGTAGCACTGGTCCCGGTGCAGTCAGCCACGACGGGAGAGTTATCCCATAGGATGAGCGACGCTGAAATCGGAAGAACCGTTCATGAGGCGTCGTATTTGTGGCGGTCGAAAGGAGGGACCGTGTGGAGTGTAATGCGTCTGGAAGTACTGCTTCCCATTGCTGGTTGGGTAGGCCCCGAGATCTCAAAGCCAGACGTACCGCATTCCAGATGATAGCGTTAAAACGCTCGACTTGCCCATTCCCGACCGGATGATAAGGCGTCATTCTGCTGGCAGCAATACCCCGTTCCGAGAGATAGGCCTTGAGTTCTCCTGACATAAAAGAAGGGCCCCGATCCGAATGAACATAGGATGCCATGCCACAGAAAGCAAATACCTGCTCAAGGCAGCTGATAACCGTGGTCGTCAGCATATTGGGGCAGGGAAAGGCAAACGGAAAACGGGAATACTCATCGACCATGGTCAATAGATAAGTGTTGCGAGTTGAAGAGGGCAACGGCCCCTTAAAATCGATGCTAAGCCGTTGTATTGGCTGGGTCGCATGTATGAGTATACCACCCGAGGGGCGGAAAAACTGAGGTTTCAATTCCGCACAGACTCTGCAGTCCGAGCACATCTTCTTTACATCCCCGGTAGAGAATGGGAGATTTCGGGACCGCACGAAGTGTAGCATGCGAGTAACGCCCGGATGACACAACCCATCATGGATGTCTACGAGCGTAGAGGGTGCCATGGCGGAGCAGAATGCTCGTGTGAGGGTATCCGGAGCCACATTCTCCTTGCCAGGTCGATAGTGGATGGTGTAACCAAAAGAGGCCAATTCCAGCCGCCAAAGCTGGATTTTATTATTTTTAATTTTGGTCCGTTTTCGATTATCGAGCATGAAGGCGACCGATCGCTGGTCCGTGATTAAGGTAAAGTGCTGGCGAGCTAGGAGATGAGTCCACTTCCGTACTGCCTCTATGATGGCTGTAGCTTCTTTCTCGACTGGAGGATAATGTAGCTCAGCCCCTTGAAAAGTCCTGGACAAAAATGCCACCGGACGACCTTCCTGATTCAGAGTGGCCGAGATCGCCACCTCCGAGGCATCACACTCAACAACAAAAGGAAGACTCTCATCGATGGAGTGAAGAGCCGCTTTCTCCAACTGTTTTTTCAGGAGGTTAAAGGCTGCAACAGCCGCTGTGTCCAGTGGGAATGTGCTGGTCTTCAGTAGAGGTTGGATTCGGTCCGAGAAGTTAGGAATCCATTTAGCATAGTATGCAAACAGGCCGAGGGCCCGGCGCAAGGAGGCCGGATTCTTAGGTGGCGGGAGTTCTTGGAGTGGGCGAAGCCTTTCAGGGTCAGGTTTAATGATGCCATTGCCCACACAATAGCCAAGGATGTTGATGGTTGGTTGTGACTCAATGGATTTAGCCGCATTTAATGTCAAATTACGGTGCTGGAGTGCATCCCAAAATCGTTGGAGATTGGCGTCATGTTCCCGCTGATTGCGACCTGCGACAGTAATATTGTCCAGATAAGGAAACGTATCCTTGAAGTCTTCCTGTTTGACCAGGTCATCCATTGCTCGCTGGAAGACAGCCACTCCATTAGTGACCCCAAAGGGGAGGCGACGAAATTGATACAGCCGTCCATTGGCTTCAAAGGCCGTATACTGCTTGTCTGAGACCTTCAAGGGTACCTGATGATAGGCACTTTTCAGATCATATGTTGAGAACACCGTGTACTCAGCCAGTTTATTAACCATATCATCGATGCGCGGCAATGGGTATGCGTCCAAGTCCGTATATTGATTGATGGTCTGTGAATAGTCAATGCACAGCCGTTTCTTGTGAGGTTGTAGAGGGTTCTTAACAATAACGACCTGGGCGCGCCATGGCGACGAACAAGGCTCGATGATATCCTCTGCTAAAAGCCGAGAAATCTCAGCCGCAATAAAAGACTGGTCTTCCTGACTGAAACGTCGTGACTTTGTTATAATCGGTTTGCATCGAGGAGGGATACTGGTAAACAGTGAGGGTTCATCCAGTGAAGCTGCTGACAATGCACAGAACGGTAATCGAGGTCGTATATTAGAAATAGTGAGTTCAGGTTTGGATCCGCCTGAACTCAATGGTGAGCTTCTTATGCTGCTTTTGAAAATCCAGCCCTAAGATAAGATCACTACATAAGTCCTTGAGCACCGAAAGCCGGGTGGAGGGATACCTGTGACCATTAAGTGTTATTTCAACCATACAAAAGCCAGAAATTCTGGTATTAAGTGATGACTGAGCCATCGCAATTGCCTGGTCCGATGGGAAAACATGTAGCTTTAACTCTGCAACAATCTGTTCCCTAATGAAACTATCAGTGCTACCTGAGTCAATTAAGGCATCTAAAGTATGTCCATTAATTGATGCTTTTGTAGCTGCATGGAATAGGTTCTGAGGACAAGCAGCTGTAATTGGTGTCGTTGCACAAAGAGTGGCTGAAACTCTAGGTGTGTTTCTTCGAGAGAAAACCCGAGAGGAAGCACGATAGATTTTAGCCGGAACATCTCGATAGGCCCTTACCGGGGCAGTTCGGTAGGACTTAGCTTGATAAGCCCTCGTAGAGGCTCTTGATAGGCAAACCTTTGCAAAATGACCCTTTTTGTTGCAATGACTGCAAAACGCATTGCGAGCAGGGCAGAATTTCCGAGGGTGAAACTCATCACCACAAAAGAAGCATTTCTTAGATTGCCAAGAGGCTGCCACAGTGGGGTCATCATCAGTGAAGTCATCAGATTGATCGTCAGGGATAAAGTCCTCCCTAATAGAGTTCACCTGTGGCCTCTTAAATTGCCTGACTGTAGTTAAGGCAGCAGACCGAGGTCTGGGCACTGTATAAAGGTCTGCATTTCTTTTTGCCAGATCTAGAGAGCAAGCCATGTCATAAGCTCTCTGAAGCTCAAGTGTCTTACTTTCCAGTAGACGCTGGCGTATAAATGGGGAGGCAAGCCCGCAGATGAAAGCATCACGGATCATTTCTTCACGGTACAGCTCAGCTGAGGCCGCCTGAAAGTTACAGTCCATACTAAGTCTGCGAAGCTCTTGGAGGAATTTATCAATGGATTCCTCCGGCCCTTGTTGGGCTGTAGCTAGTAGATGTCTGGCATAGACCTCATTCGGTGTCTTAGTATATAGTCTTTTAAGCGTCCGAATTGCCTCCTCGTAACTGCCCCATTCCTCGACATACTGAAATACATTCGGGGTGACACAGTTGATGAG
Organism: Squalus acanthias; assembly: GCA_030390025.1. Classification (NCBI taxonomy): domain Eukaryota; kingdom Metazoa; phylum Chordata; class Chondrichthyes; order Squaliformes; family Squalidae; genus Squalus; species Squalus acanthias. Next base: position 27,567,871 of record CM059446.1, on the reverse strand, counting down.
TATCCGCAATTTTGAGTCATCATCAGCCTTGCAATATTCGAGAAAATTGTCAAACGTGCGATACCAGTGTTTCCACACCTTACCGGCTGCTGGGGTGTTTGGGTCCAAGTCAAGACGCGATGGTTTAAGGATGTTTTCCATGATGGGTGATTCCCTGGATCCTTATTTCCGAGTTCGTCCAAAAAGTTTGAGTGCGAAGTTTTTCAAAGTTGATTAAATTGTCGTAAGAATGAGCCTTACGCGTGGTGAACTTAAAGTAAGCTTTAATCAACTAAAAAGGTGCTACATACAAAAGAGGTCTTACTCTATGCCTCTCCAGGATTCAACTGATCAGTCCAGTATTTATCCTGGACTAATCACAGGAAGTGATGCAATAAAGTTCGAGTCACAGGAAGCTGTATTGTGTTACCACATCTCGTGGCGTTCCCTGTTAGTTAGACTTGTTCGTGCACGTTGAGGTTTTTACATTTTTTGCCTGCGAAGTTGCTGGAAGTGCGAGCTGATAAGGGCACAGCGAGGGCAAGAGGGTATCTGGGACCTTGGTGAACAACGGGACAAACAGTCTATCTCCTCAATAAACGACATCATGGATTGAGAAATAAACAAACAGAGGATGGACTGAGAAAGAGAGTGAATTAGAGTGGGTGAATTCAATGTCAAATCAGGTACAGAAAGAGAAATAAAGAGTGGGAATGAAATATTGGATAAAGAGGGAGAAAAAAAGTCAGAAAGGAAAAGGAAAAAAATAAAAAATTTAAATTTGACCTTTTTTAAATCTCCTAAAACAATTCACAACTTGAAGGAATGAGACTCCACACTTGCAACTGTCACTTTCTGGGCCGGAGAGGTTAACTGGCAGTCATTAACAATTACCACATCGTTAAAAAGGCTACTTACGATGTTAATTACTAGACTTAACTTTCTGTGGCTAGTTTAATGGGCAATTAATGTGCAAAAGCAGCAACTTCATGAAAATCACGGGGAGGTTAAAGATGCCAATTTCGCGAGGCTAACGGCGGAGCAGCGCAAATCGGCCAGAACTTGTGGCGATTCACAATTCACGGGGTATCGCTTCCTCACCACAAGTTGCTGCCGATTTGCACTTTAAGAATGACGTGCGTCACTCACACGCCGTTATTATTTCAGCAAAGTCTGTGCCATATAAAATGGGTCAGGGAAATGCAGAGATTATGTTAGCTCTGCTTTATTTCCCCGAGAACATTTTTGAATAAGCTGGACATTTGATATTGTAGCGGGTAGCAATGGCCTGGCCTCAATGAAACCACTTCTGGGGCTGAATATGTGTAGCTGTTCAAACCCCAGCTGAAACCGGTGTCTAACTGTGAGATAGAGGTGGATGTGCCTGTGTAGAAAAAGATAATAAAAGGGTTCTGGATACACAGCTCTCAGTGCCCATGTGGGAGGTTAAATGTTGGTAATGAAAAGATGGAGTACCTTCTTCATTCTCTCATTTATTTATGTAACTGTTGCATGAATGGGGAACAACATTATTTATTTGCCTACCTGCAGTGGGTAAGGAGGAATTATTTATAAATTTTTCAGGAATCAATCAAAAACCTTCTCTCAGCATGTTGCTTACAAACCTCTGTAAATTCTTTCAGCGACCATACCTGCCCTCCCTCCCCTCTAACTCACCGTGAGCAGCACCACAAGAGATCGCTTAGCTTAATTAAAAGTCTTGTGTAGACGGCACAAAAAGAATTGTCACGCTTTTCTGATTAGCTCAGATAACCATGACATTTGTTCAAGTACTTATTCACTCACCTTACCTCCCTACACATTATACTTTAGAACATAATAAACACATACAACATTCAAGAATTCTATAAAATATCAAACTTCCCCAATACCTGTTCACCTTAGTATAGAAAAAAAAAGGGATGGGCAATAAATGCTGGCCTTGCCAGCGACGCCCACATCCCATAAACGAATAATCTTTCTCGCTCACTGGCCTTTCATTCCTCAACAGCCTTGCTCTTGCCCTCTGCGCTGTTCCCAGAATTCCTCCTCTTCTTGTCCTGTACCTTTGGTGGCCGTGCCTTCAGCTGCCTGGGCTCTAAGCTCGGGAATTCCCTCCCTAAACCTCTCCGCCTCGATACCTCTCTTTCCTCCTTTAAGACGCTCCTTAAAACCTACCCCTTTGACCAAGCTTTTGGTCACCTGCCCTAATATCTCCTTGTGTGGATCGATGTCACATTTTTTGTCTTAAAATACTCCTGTGAAGTGCCTTGGGACGTTTTACTACGTTAAAGGCGCTATATAAATACAAATTGTTGTTGTATGATCTGTAACTTATGGAACGCTTGTGCTTATGATCACCTGCATGTATAATTCTTTCCCCCTTTATTGGCTTTCGGGCTGTTCCTTTCAGCTGCCCTTTGACCGCTCTCTGCAGAGCTGCCGACCTGCACTATTCACATCAAGCGGGAGTATCTCGCGATCACCCCTCCCTCGAGCAACGCCACAGGTGATCAGCCAGTACATGATTATATATTAAATATATATTGGATCAGTTGGTCGCACTCTCATCTCAGAGTCGGAAGGTTGTGGGTTTAAGCTTCTCTCCAGGACTTTTTTTAAACATTTGTTTTATGGGATCTGGGCATCGCTGGCAAGGCCGGCATTTATTGCCCATCCCTAGTTGCCCTCGAGAAGGTGGTGGTGAGCCGCCTTCTTGAACCGCTGCAGTCCGTGTGGTGATGGTACTCCCACAGTGCTGTTAGGGAGGGAGTTCCAGGATTTTGACCCAGCGACGATGAAGGATCAGCGATATATTTCTAAGTCAGGATGATGTGTGACTTGGAGGGGAACTTGGAGGTGGTGGTGTTCCCATGCGCCTGCTGCCCTTGTCCTTCTAGGTGGAAGAGTTCGCGGGTTTGGGAGGTGCTGCCGACGAAGCCTTGGTGAGTTGCTGCAGTGCATCTTGTAGATGGTACACACTGCAGCCACGGTACGCCGGTGGTGGAGGGAGTGAATGTTTAAGGTGGTGGATGGGGTGCCAATCAAGCGGGCTGCTTTGTCCTGGATGGTGTCGAGCTTCTTGAGTGTTGTTGGAGCTGCACTCATCCAGGCAAGTGGAGAGTATTCCATCACACTCCTGACTTGTGCCTTGTAGATAGTGGAAAGGCTTTGGGTAGTCAGGAGGTGAGACACTCGCCAGAGAATACCCAGCCTCTGACCTGCTCTTGTGGCCACAGTATTTATGTGTCTTGAGCACATAAACTAGGCTAGCCGTGCTGAGGGAATGCTACACTGCTGGAGGTGCCACTCTTTGACTGGGGCGTTGAACCCAGGCTCTGTCTGCCTGTTGCGGTGGCGAGCAGGGGACTTTTCGCAATGTCCTAGGTCAACATTGTTCCTTCGGCCAATACCACCAAAAACAGGTTAACAGGTCATTCGTCTTTTTACTGTTTGTTGGATCTTGCTGTGTGTAAAATGGCTGCTGTGTTTCTCTACATAACAAGTCACTGCTGTAATTCATTGTATAGGAAGCACTTTGAGACCTTTGAGAGATGTGTTAAGCTGCTATATAATCAATTCTTAAAAGTATTTCTCTCAAATTATTCAATATAGACACTAATCAATCTCCAATCGCACTGGTAACAGACTGAATAAAAAAAAATCTATCTGCCATAGAATTGTAGAATTTGACATCATTCAGCCCATCGCACCTGTGCCGACTCTCTGAAAGAACCATCCACTTAATCCCAATTCCCTGCCCTCTCCCCAGACTCTCTTATTTTAAAAATATTTATCCACTAATTTTTCTCCAGTTGTATTCAATATTTTTACAGTCATTTGTAAAGGTCTCTGAAGAAAGAAGAAAGAGAAATATGCTGTAACTTGCTGTGGGTTTTTGTTTTGTTTTGTTTTATCTGTTCTGTATCGTGTTTAGTTAATAAGAATTTGGTCTGAATTGAATTGGAATTATTGAGGTTAACTATTAAATTATAAAAACCCGACTTACATTGTGGCCACAGTGAAATTCCGGTTATTTTATAATATGAGAGTTTCTAGTTCCGTACAAGTGATTCACAGATTTAAGAAAAAAGATTGGCAGTTTTGAATTTCTTAGGGCTGGATTTTCTCAATGGGAAGCTTTTGGAGGCGGGACTGCTGCTTGCCCGGTTTCAGTCCAGCCTCAATCAGCTTCTGGCCAACCAGCGGGATTTTCCCTGATTGACCTTGTTAAGCCCACCCAGTGGGCTCAGCAGGCCAATTAGGGGGAAGTCAGTGACAGAGCACGTCAATGTCTGACGTGCCATCTGTCAAGATTTTTTGAAAGAAGAAATACCAGTGTTTGACAGCTCCGTGAAGCTGTCAAACACTGACATTCTGTGTAGTTTGATGAGTCCTTGTGTTCAGGACTCATCAAACCTTTCAACTTTGCAGAAATCACCTGGCTGTTGTATCGGAGGATACAACAGCCAGTCTGTGATATCTACAATGGAGATGTCGGGGACGCCGGCTCCACAGCGGCTGAAGGCTGTAGGCAGAAACAAAGGTAAGTGAACATTTTCTAACACTTTACACTCACTTTACATACTTACCACTCCACACTTGCACCCATCACTCACCTCTACATCTCACTTTCAGACCCCTCCGACCCCCGCAGACCTCCTCCACGTCTCCTACACCCCGGCGGGGTTCCCCCAGGTCGGGAAGCCTGCACTTCAGCACGGAAAATGGGACTAATCCTATTTTCTGCCTGTTAACAGGCAGTTAATAGGCTTTAATCCCTTTCCCGCCTCGAGGAGACGGGACCCAGGGCAGGACGGCTTCCCGCCTCCTGGCAAGAGGGCACGGAGGCGGGATGGGGCGGGTTTGCCACCCGCCCCCAAATTCTGCAACTTTACCGGCAGTCCCACCTCCATACCCGCCTCCTCGGGGCGGAGAAAATCCAGCTCTTAATGTTTCATGATTTGAATTCGAATTTTGGGACACGTGAGGTGGTTCTCCTTGTTAAACATCTTGTGTACTGGGTTTGGAAACCTTTTAAAAAAATGCTAAAAAGTTTTAAAACAATTGGAGTTTAATCTAAAATGCTGTCTTCCCTGACAAGAATGTTTTATTCAAAGTTAATTATGACAGCGTTACTAATGATTTCTGCTGTTTTAACAGATTTTTAATTCCTAAGGAAGTTTTGAAGGTACATAGACTTGGAAAAAAATGTTTTGATCGGGAAAGTTTTTTTAAAAAAACATTTACGTAAAGTGATGCAATTGAGTGCGTGTGACAATATTTGCTCCGCCACCTTATAAACCCAAAGGAGTTAACCCTTTCCACTGGCAGCTGAATTTTTTAAATTGGTTCACCAAACAGGTAGTTAACAGGCAGAAAATAGGATTATCCCCTTTTTGCCCTCACAAGTGCGGGCTTCCCGAAGGCTCCGAACCCCGCCAGGTCAGCGAGGCGAGCAGTGGGTCTGCGGGGGTCGGAGGGGTGCAAAAGTGCGCTGTGAAGGTCAGTGATGGGTGCAAGTGTGGAGAGGTGAGTATCTGAGGTAAGTGCAAAGTGTTAGGAAAAGTTTACTTACCTTTGTTTCTTCCTGCAAGCTTCAGTCAGTGGGTATGCGGAGAGTCTCACATCTCCGCGGTAGAGATGACAGATGGCCATTGCGTTCTCCAATGCAACAACCATCTCATTTCTGCAAAAGAAAGAGGTTTGAAGAGGTCTTGAATTCAAGACCTCATCAAACTACAGAGAATGTCAGTGTTTGACAGCTTCACAGAGCTGTCAAACGATGACAATTCATCTGTCAAAAATTTTTGATAGATGAAACGTCATACGTTGACGTTCTCTGTAACCGGCTTTCCCTTAATTGGCCTGCTAAACCCACTGGGCGGGCTTAACAAGGTCAATCAAGGGAAAATAGCGTGGGTTGGCCAGAAGTTGATGGAGGCGGTACTGAAACCCGACAAGCGGGAGTCCCGCCTCCAAAAGCTCCCCATTGGCAAAATCACCCCCTTTGTGTCGACAACAAAACAGGCCATAAGGTTGTAGAATGACTTTTGGTGGCTAATGGGGAGGAGTCAAACCTTGAGAGTTCTGAAATACAGGATGCGATGTAACACGTGAAATGTGACCAAGTGGTTTACTGCTACTCTTGTAAACTTTTATGAGTGAATGAACAATTTTGGGCTTTGATAAAGGCAACTAACGGGTAGCCACACAGGATGTGTGAGTGTGAAAGTTTGACAGCTCAAACAACTGAGGTCGAACATTGGAGGAACATCTCACAATCTTGGAATGACTGAAAAAGGCAAGTAAAACCAGTGACTAAAAATATCGGCACTGCAGTCAGAAGGATGGGCCTGGCTGATCGCCTCAACTCGAAGAGCTGCTGCAGTCGAAAGGCGAAGAGCTGCAGTCAAAAGGAAGTGGCCTACAGTCAGCGCTGGACTGATCATCTGTGGGTGGTTGTATGTACGATTTCTTGTAACATTATCGGTGTACTGCTCGAATAGTGGTTGAGGTTTAGAATCTGTCTTCGGAACAATAAAAGGCAGAACCCGTGCGTCTGGTATAATTTCTCATAAGTCCCAAGTCCGAACTCTAGAACCTGCTGGACGGGGCGAGGGGTAACTCCGCACGTCCTACATTAGATGTTAAACTGTAGTGTCGCTTGAAATGAATTTAACTGTGACTGTAATAATTGTGATGTGGAGATGCCGGTGTTGGACTGGGGTGGACAAATGTGAGAAGTCGCACAACACCAGGTTATAGTCCAACAGCTTTATTTGAAATCACAAGCTTTCGGAGCGCTGCTCCTTCGTCAGGTGATGAAGGAGCAGCGCTCCGAAAGCTTGTGATTTCAAATAAAGCTGTTGGACTATAACCTGGTGTTGTGCGACTTCTCACATTTGTAATAACTGTGTTTTGTAGGTAACAGAGTGTGAGAAAAGCCAATACGAATATGAGGTGGTTTTGGTGGTGCCTCCTGTGTCACTACTACCACAACTACCATGCTTTACGGGTCTAACAGGACCTGTCCCATCAACCAACACGTTTTACTCAATATCAAAACCTATGCTCAAGTGAAACTGACAGTAAATGAGATATTTAAGTATGAGCTGCACAATTATGTGGCACAATTGGATACGACATTCCTCTGTTGTCTGAGGGCTTCAGTGAGCTCATGATGCGACTGAACTCCTCCCTAAAGCATTTTTATGTTTTGGAGCAAGGCAACTCGAGAATAGATATTGAAATTGACAGCATAGGGGATGATTCACACCGGTGGGATATTGGGCTTAATATATTAGCACACCCTTAGGTTCGTATTATTTCACCCGCTCTGGTAGTTCTCCAACTTGTAATGATAGTGTATTTGATATATGTAACCCATGTAGTAAGACTCTGATGCACAAGCCAATTGTGTACTCATGCCTATGATTAACCAGCACTAACAAATTAATTGAGCACACCGAAAGAGAAGATCCGAAGCAACGTAGAGGAGACCCCAGGCGGGGCAAGATCAGGAAAGATAGAAGAAACAGAGGAGACCCCAGGCGGGGCAGAATTGGAACACCGGAACAGTGAATTGAATTTGAGTAAGGGGTCAGAGGTTGCTCCTCCCCCTCAAAGGAATGGACTGTAAGGAAGGGGGAAATCTTCTTTTCTGAGTCTCCCTACTAGCTAACGCCCAAGTTGAGAAAGCAATAAGCAAATTAGGGGACTATGAGTGGTGGGAAGTAGCTTATAATGCTAGCCAGCATCCCTGGGCACAAATGGTATCAGTGGGCCGATAACTTAGAACTAGCTAGATTAGTCAAAAGAGGATTGTGAGAAGTCAATAAAGATATTTCCTTCTCAAGGTGGGGAGTTGTAAGAAATCGTGAATTGGAAGAAATAACTTGAGACAAAAGAGTCTCTTCAGACTGGTGTTAGAATAACTGGATAGATGCTTAGAATTTGCTGATGTTCTTAGTTCCCTGCGGATGTTATAACATTCTGCACTGTAGCGGTGACCTTGTTTCCAGACTAGCTGTCTGCTGTTTGTGTGCTAGAAAGGTTGTTGACTGTATCTTTGATTTGGCCAACCAAGGCCCAGTGCCTATGTTTCTTCCATTATTGCTAATAACCATATTATAATGCTAAGTTAGGATTTTGACTTTGTTTAACAAAACTGCTTTAAAATGTGTAAGTTAATTAAGCATAAGGACATAGAATAGAAGATATCTTTGGGACTTTAATGATTCATTCCATAGTACAATAGTCTGATGAACAACGTGAACATAAATAACTGATAACAAGCAGCTACGAATATCTGAAGGCCGAGAATGGCATGTCTGACTCCAAACTTGGGAGGATAAGCACAGGAGAGATAGCAGGAAATTGTTTGAAAGTATAAACAGGAAAGACAGGTGAAGGGGAGGGTTTTCATCCGAAAGTTGAGACATAGAACTCAACGTACCATTGGACACCTTGGTTTAGGAAAGCCCTTACAGGTTAGACAGTCCTGTCCATAATCTACCCTAGCCCCACCCCTAAAAAGAGAATAAAAGAGATATCTAAAGAGCCTTTAACACAGATGGTGAAGGAAAGAGCTGTTCGCGCACGCCAGCAGTCTGTCTGATCGGGACCGACACCAGCTGCTTGTCACGGTCGTGTGTTGACTATGTCTATCTTGATTGCGTGTTGTACTTAACTTAAACTGCCACTCCTTAATAAAGTGAGCTGTGACTCCGAAGACCCTTTGGGTAATCTGTGTGTGACCAGTGATCCAAATCTTACACTACCCTCTTAAATATTGATTCTGATTCCACTACTGTCTCTGGCAAGACAATCAATATCCTGACAACCCTCTGTGTAAAAAACATTTCTCCTAACTTCTCCCTTCGTTCTTTGGGTGGTGATTTTAAGTTTATGCCCTCTCGTTACTAACTCATTGACGAATGGAAATATTTTCCCTAATTTAGTTTTTCAAAACTTCTCATCATTTTGAAAACCTCTTTCAGAACTGCGCTTAATCTTCTTTGTTCAAATAAGAAGTGTCCCAGTTTCTCTGGTCTCTTCTCATAACTGAACCCTCTCATCCCTGGGATCATTGCCGTGAATCTCTTCTGCACCTTCTCCATGGCCTTGACTACTTCCTCAAATTACGTTCTCAAAACTGGTCACTTTACAGGAACCCTGATTGATTTATCCCCTCCTCTCCACCTCGGAGATCCATTCTGGCTTACTGCCCCGGCTCAGCTCAAGTATCTCAATGCTGATGGATGGAACCGATGCCCTTGACGTGGTTGAATGCCCTGCCCGTGCTGTGCATTCACCCTCCATGCCATTGGGTGGGCAGGAGAGAGAAACACCCTATTTCAAATGGGGCTGACTTTAGGTTCCAGGAGTGACCGACAGGTGTGACCCGAGCTCACCTTGGTGTTTGCCAGATTTTCCTTTGATGTTCTGTCTCCGTGTGATACTGTCCCGCAGCTTCTTCAGGTTTTCCTAACACATAAAGATACTGTTAGATTTCTGGCTGTCCATCTGCTACTCTGCGAGACACTCCAGAGTACAAGCAGCGATGAACAAATACAAGGGTTTATGGGTCTTGTGTTTTTGTGGAGACTGCATTCCACGCAGTGGGAATATGATTTACTGGTCTGGTAAGATTTTTACTATGCTTTAAGGAACCTTCTTGTGTTTTTTTCACTCCTGTGCCCATTTATGCTTCATCATTTGATATTTCAAATTATTATTTTTTTCTTTTCCGATTTTCCTTTCCTGTCTCATACTAGGGTATGGGCTCCACAGGTTGGGAATGGTAGCATAGTGGTTATGTTACTGGGCTAGTAATCCAAATTTCCTGGACTAATGATCCAGAGACATGAGTTCAGAATCC
>CM059446.1:27383564-27557809 GCA_030390025.1 Squalus acanthias | reverse complement strand
CCCTCGCACCGCTCGCAGACCCTCGCACCGCTCACAGACCCGCGCACCACTCGGACTGCAGACCCTCGCACCGCTCGCAGACCCTCGCACCGCTCGGACCGCAGACGCTCGCAGACCCTCGCACCACTCGGACCGCAGACGCTCGGACCGCAGACGCTCGCACCGCTCGGACCGCAGACACTCGCACCACTCGGAATGCAGACCCTCGCACCGCTCGCAGACCCTCGCACCGCTCGGACCGCGGACCCTCGCGCCGCTCGGACGGCAGACCCTCGCACCGCTCGGAATGCAGACCCTCGCACCACTCGCAGACCCTCGCACCGCTCGGACCGCAGACCCTCGCACTCCTCGGACCGCAGACCCTCGCGCCGCTCGCAGACCCTCGCACCCCTCAGACCGCAGACCCTCGCACCCCTCGGAACGCAGACCCTCTCACCACTCGGACTGCAGACCCTCGCACCCCTCGGAACGCAGACCCTCTCACCCCTCTGACCCCAGACCCTCGCACCCCTCGGACCGCAGACCCTCGCACCCCTCGGAACGCAGACCCTCTCACCCCTCGGACCGCAGACCCTCGCACCACTCACAGACTCTCGCACCGCTCGGACCGCAGACCCTCGCACCGCTCGGACCTCGGACCGCGGACCCTCGCACCGCTCACAGACCCTCGCACCCCTCGGAACGCAGACCCTCGGACCGCGGACCCTCGCACCGCTCACAGACCCTCGCACCGTTCACAGACCCTCGCACCGCTCGGACCGCAGACCCTCGCACCGCTCGGACCGCAGACCCTCGCACCGCTCGCAGACCCTCGCACCGCTCACAGACCAGCGCACCAGTCGGACTGCAGACCCTCGCACCGCTCGCAGACCCTCGCACCGCTCGGACCGCAGACGCTCGCACCGCTCGCAGACCCTCGCACCGCTCGGACCGCAGACGCTCGCACCGCTCGGACCGCAGACCCTCGCACCGCTCGCAGACCCTTGCACCGCAGACGCTCGCACCGCTCGGACCGCAGACCCTCGCACCACTCGCAGACCCTCGGACCGCAGACCCTCGCACCCCTCGCAGACCCTCGCACCCCTCGGACCGCAGACCCTCGCACCCCTCGCAGACCCTCGCACCCCTCGGACCGCAGACCCTCGCATTGCTCACAGACCCTCGCACCGCTCGCAGACCCTCGCACCGCTCGGACCGCAGACCCTCGCATTGCTCACAGACCCTCACACCGTGGACCCTCGCACCCCTTGGACCGTAGACCCGCGCACCGCTCACATCCCTCGCACCCCTCAGACCGCAGACCCTCGCACGGCTCGGACCACAGACCCTCGCACAACTCACAGACTCTCGCACGGCTCGGACCGCAGAACTTCGCACCGCTCGGACCGCGGACCCTCGCACTGCTCACAGACCCTCGCACCGCGGACCCTCGCACCGCTCGGACCGCAGACCCTCGCACCACTCACAGACCCTCGCACGGCTCGGTCGGCATACCCTCGCACCGCTCGGACCGCAGACCCTCGCACCCCTCGGACCGCAGACCCTCGCACCACTCACAGACCCTCGCACCGCTCGGACCGCAGACCCTCGGAACGCAGACCCTCGCACCCCACAGACCGCAGACCCTCGCACCCCTCGGAACGCAGACCCTCTCACCCCTCAGACCGCAGACCCTCGCACCACTCGCAGACCCTCACACCGCTCGGACTGCAGACCCTCGGAACGCAGACCCTCGCACCCCTCAGACCGCAGACCCTCGCACCCCTCGGAACGCAGAGCCTCTCACCCCTCGGACCCCAGACCCGCGCACCCCTCGGACCGCAGACCCTCGCACCCCTCGGACCGCAGACCCTCGCACCCCTCGGACCGCAGACCCTCGCACCCCTCGGACCGCAGACCCTCGCACCCCTCGGATCGCAGACCCTCGCACCCCTCGGACCGCAGACCCTCGCACCGCTCGGACCGCAGACTCTCGCACCGCTCGGACCGCAGACCCTCGGACCGCGGACCCTCGCACCGCGGACCCTCGCACCACTCACAGACCCTCGCACCGCTCGGACCGCAGTCCCTCGGACCGCGGACCCTCGCACCGCTCACAGACCCTCGCACCGTTCACAGACACTCGCACCGCTCGGACCGCAGACCCTCGCACCGCTCGCAGACCCTCGCACCGCTCGGACCGTAGACGCTCGCACCGCTCGGACCGCAGACGCTCGCACCGCAGATGCTCGCACCGCTCGGACCGCAGACCCTCGCACCGCTCGGAATGCAGACCCTCGCACCGCTCGCAGACCCTCGCACTGCTCACAGACCCTCGCACCGCTCGGACCGCAGACCCTCGCACCCCTCGGACCGCGGACCCTCGCACCGCTCGGAATGCAGACCCTCGCACCGCCCGCAGACCCTCGCACCACTCGCAGACCCTCGCACCGCTTGGACCGCAGACCCTCGCACTCCTCGGACCGCAGACCCTCGCGCCGCTCGCAGACCCTCGCACCCCTCAGACCGCAGACCGTCGCACCCCTCGGAACGCAGACCCTCTCACCCCTCGGACCCCAGACCCTCGCACCCCTCGGACCGCAGACCCTCGCACCCCTCGGACCGCAGACCCTTGCACCCCTCGGACCGCAGACCCTCGCACCCCTCGGAACGCAGACCCTCGCAACCTTGGACCGCAGACCCTCGCACCACTCGGACCGCAGACCCTCGGACCGCTCGGACCGCAGACTCTCGCACCGCTCGGACCGCAGACCCTCGGACCGCGGACCCTCGCACCACTCACAGAACCTCGGACCGCAGACCCTCGCACCCCACGGAACGCAGACCCTCGGACCGCGGACCCTCGCACCGCTCACAGACCCTCGCACCGTTCACAGACCCGCGCACCGCTCGGACCGCAGACCCTCGCACCGCTCGGACCGCAGACCCTCGCACCGCTCACAGACCCGCGCACCACTCGGACTGCAGACCCTCGCACCGCTCGCAGACCCTCGCACCGCTCGGACCGCAGACGCTCGCAGACCCTCGCACCGCTCGGACCGCAGACGCTCGGACCGCAGACACTCGCACCGCTCGGAATGCAGACCCTCGCACCGCTCGCAGACCCTCGCACTGCTCACAGACCCTCGCACCGCTCGGACCGCAGACCCTCGCACTCCTCGGACCGCAGACCCTCGCGCCGCTCGCAGACCCTCGCACCCCTCAGACCGCAGACCCTCGCACCCCTCGGAACGCAGACCCTCTCACCCCTCGGACCGCAGACCCTCGCACCCCTCAGAACGCAGACCCTCTCACCCCTCGGACCCCAGACCCACGCACCCCTCGAACCGCAGACCCTCGCACCCCTCGAACTGCAGACCCTCGCACCCCTCGGACCGCAGACCCTCGCACCCCTCGGACCGCAGACCCTCGCACCCCTCGGAACGCAGACCCTCACACCCCTCGGACCGCAGACCCTCGCACCACTCACAGACTCTCGCACCGCTCGGACCGCAGACCCTCGGACCGCGGACCCTCGCACCGCTCGCAGACCCTCGCACCGCTCGGACCGCAGACGCTCGCAGACCCTCGCACCGCTCGGACCGCAGACGCTCGGACCGCAGACGCTCGCACCGCTCGGACCGCAGACCCTCGCATTGCTCACAGACCCTCGCACCGCTCGCAGACCCTCGCACCGCTCGGACCGCAGACCCTCGCATTGCTCACAGACCCTCACACCGTGGACCCTCGCACCCCTTGGACCGTAGACCCGCGCACCGCTCACATTCCTCGCACCCCTCAGACCGCAGACCCTCGCACGGCTCGGACCACAGACCCTCGCACAACTCACAGACTCTCGCACGGCTCGGACCGCAGAACTTCGCACCGCTCGGACCGCGGACCCTCGCACTGCTCACAGACCCTCGCACCACGGACCCTCGCACCGCTCGGACCGCAGACCCTCGCACCACTCACAGACCCTCGCACGGCTCGGTCGGCATACCCTCGCACCGCTCGGACCGAAGACCCTCGCACCGCAGACCCTCGCACCACTCACAGACCCTCGCACCGCTCGGACCACGGACCCTCGCACCACTCACAGACCCTCGCACCGCTCGGACCACGGACCCTCGCACCGCAGACCCTCGCACCCCTCGGACCGCAGACCCTCGCAGCGCTCGGACCGCAGACCCTCGCACAACTCACACACCCTCGCACCGCTCGGACTGCAGACCCTCGCACCGCTCGGATCACAGACACTCGCACCGCTCACAGACCCTCGCACTGCTCGGACCGCAGACCCTCGCACCGCTCGGACCGCAGACCCTCGCACCGCTCGGACCGCTGACCCTCGCACCGCTCGGACCGCTGACCCTCGCACCGCTCGGACCACTGACCCTCGCACCGCAGACCCTCGCACCGCTCGCAGACCCTCGCACCGCTCACAGACCCTCGGCACGCAGACCCTCACACCGTGGACCCTCGGACCGCAGACCCTCGCACCGCTCGCATACCCTCGCACCGCTCGCATACCCTCGCACCACTCACAGACCCTCGCACCGCTCGGACCGCAGACCCTCGGAACGCAGACCCTCGCACCCCACAGACCGCAGACCCTCGGAACGCAGACCCTCTCACCCCTCGGACCGCAGACCCTCGCACCACTCGCAGACCCTCACACCGCTCGGACTGCAGACACTCGGAACGCAGACCCTGGCACCCCTCAGACCGCAGACCCTCGCACCCCTCGGAACGCAGACCCTCTCACCCCTCGGACCCCAGACCCTATCACCCCTCGGACCGCAGACCCTCGCACCCCTCGGACCGCAGACCCTCGCACCCCTCGGACCGCAGACCCTCGCACCCCTCGGACCGCAGACCCTCGCACCCCTCGGACCGCAGACCCTCGCACCCCTCGGAACGCAGACCCTCGCACCCCTCGGACCGCAGACCCTCGGACCGCGGACCCTCGCACCACTCACAGACCCTCGCACCGCTCGGACCGCAGACCCTCGGACCGCTCACAGACCCTCGCACCGTTCACAGACCCTCGCACCGCTCGGACCGCAGACCCTCGCAGCGCTCGGACCGCAGACCCTCGCACCGCTCGTAGACCCTCGCACCGCTCACAGACCCGCGCACCACTCGGACTGCAGACCCTCGCACCGCTCGCAGACCCTCGCACCCCTCAGACCGCAGACCCTCGCACCCCTCGGTACGCAGACCCTCTCAACCCTCGGACCGCAGACCCTCGCACCCCTCAGAACGCAGACCCTCTCACCCCTCGGACCCCAGACCCTCGCACCCCTCGAACCGCAGACCCTCGCACCCCTCGGACCGCAGACCCTCGCACCCCTCGGACCGCAGACCCTCGCACCCCTCGGAACGCAGACCCTCTCACCCCTCGGACCGCAGACCCTCGCACCACTCACAGACTCTCGCACCGCTCGGACCGCGGACCCTCGCACCGCTCGCAGACCCTTGCACCGCTCGGACCGCAGACGCTCGCAGACCCTCGCACCGCTCGGACCGCAGACGCTCGCACCGCTCGGACCGCAGACCCTCGCACCGCTCGGACCGCAGACCCTCGCACCGCTCGGACCGCAGACCCTCGCACCGCTCGGAATGCAGACCCTCGCACCGCTCGCAGACCCGCGCACCACTCGGACCCCAGACCCTCGCACCCCTCGAACCGCAGACCCTCGCACCCCTCGGACCGCAGACCCTCGCACCCCTCGGACCGCAGACCCTCGCACCCCTCGGAACGCAGACCCTCTCACCCCTCGGACCGCAGACCCTCGCACCACTCACAGACTCTCGCACCGCTCGGACCGCAGACCCTCGCACCCCTCGGAACGCAGACCCTCGGACCGCGGACCCTCGCACCGTTAACAGACCCTCGGACCGCAGACCCTCGCACCGCTCGCAGACACTCGCACCGCTCGGACCGCAGACCCTCGCACCGCTCGCAGACCCTCGCACCGCTTGCAGACCCGCGCACCACTCGGACTGCAGACCCTCGCACCGCTCGCAGACCCTCGCACCGCTCGGACCGCAGACGCTCGAACCGCTCGCAGACCCTCGCACCGCTCGGACCGCAGACCCTCACACCGCTCGCAGACCCTCGCACCGCTCGCAGACCCTCGCACCGCTCGGACCGCAGATGCTCGCACCGCTCGGACCGCAGACCCCTCGCACCACTCGCAGACCCTCGCACCGCAGACCCTCGCACCGCTCGGACCGCGGACCCTCGCACCGCTCGGACGGCGGACCCTCGCACCGCTCGAACGGCGGACCCTCGCACCGCTCACAGACCCTCGCACCGCTCACAGACCCTCGCACCGCTCACAGACCCTCGCACCGCTTGGACGGCAGACCCTCGCACCGCTCACAGACCCTCGCACCCCTCGGAACCGCAGACCCTCGCACCGCTCGGAACCCAGACCCTCGCACCGCTCGCAGACCCTCGCACCGCTCGCAGACCCTCGCACCCCTCGTAACCGCAGACCGTCACACCGCTCGGAACCCAGACCGTCGCACCACTCGGAACGCAGACCCTCGCACCCCTCGGAAAGCAGACCCTCGCACCCCTCGGAAAGCAGACCCTCGCACCACTCGGAACGCAGACCCTCGCACCGCTTGGACCGCAGACCCTCGCACACCTCGGATCACAGACTCTCGCACCACTCGCAGACCCTCGCACCACTCACAGACCCTCACACCGCAGACCCTCGCACCGCTCGGACCGCAGACCCTCTCATTGCTCACAGACACTCGCACTGCTCACAGACCCTCGCACCGCTCGGAACGCAGACCCTCGCACCCCTCGGACCGCGGACCCTCGCACCGCTCGGACGGCGGACCCTCGCACCGCTCGGAATGCAGACCCTCGCACCGCCCGCAGACCCTCGCACCACTCGCAGACCCTCGCACCGCTCGGACCGCAGACCCTCGCACTCCTCGGACCGCAGACCCTCGCGCCGCTCGCAGACCCTCGCACCCCTCAGACCGCAGACCCTCGCACCCCTCGGAACGCAGACCCTCTCACCCCTCGGACCCCAGACCCTCGCACCCCTCGAACCGCAGACCCTCGCACCCCTCGGACCGCAGACCCTCGCACCCCTCGGACCGCAGACCCTCGCACCCCTCGGACCGCAGACCCTCGCACCCCTCGGAACACAGACCCTCTCACCCCTCGGACCGCAGACCCTCGCACCACTCACAGACTCTCGCACCGCTCGGACCGCAGACCCTCGCGCCGCTCGGACCGCAGACCCTCGGACCGCGGACTCTCGCACCGCTCACTGACCCTCGCACCGTTCACAGACCCTCGCACCGCTCGGACCGCAGACCCTCGCACCGCTCGGACCGCAGACCCTCGCGCCGCTCGGACCGCAGACGCTCGGACCGCAGATGCTCGCACCGCTCGGACCGCAGACCCTCGCACCGCTCGGAATGCAGACCCTCGCACTGCTCGCAGACCCTCGCACCCCTCAGACCGCAGACCCTCGCACCCCTCGGAACGCAGACCCTCTCAACCCTCGGACCGCAGACCCTCGCACCCCTCAGAACGCAGACCCTCTCACCCCTCGGACCCCAGACCCTCGCACCCCTCGAACCGCAGACCCTCGCACCCCTCGGACCGCAGACCCTCGCACCCCTCGGACCGCAGACCCTCGCACCCCTCGGAACGCAGACCCTCTCACCCCTCGGACCGCAGACCCTCGCACCACTCACAGACTCTCGCACCGCTCGGACCGCAGACCCTCGCACCCCTCGGAACGCAGACCCTCGGACCGCGGACCCTCGCACCGTTAACAGACCCTCGGACCGCAGACCCTCGCACCGCTCGCAGACACTCGCACCGCTCGGACCGCAGACCCTCGCACCGCTCGCAGACCCTCGCACCGCTTGCAGACCCGCGCACCACTCGGACTGCAGACCCTCGCACCGCTCGCAGACCCTCGCACCGCTCGGACCGCAGACGCTCGCACCGCTCGCAGACCCTCGCACCGCTCGGACCGCAGACCCTCACACCGCTCGCAGACCCTCGCACCGCTCGCACCGCAGATGCTCGCACCGCTCGGACCGCAGACCCTCGCACCACTCGCAGACCCTCGCACCGCAGACCCTCGCACCGCTCGGACCGCGGACCCTCGCACCGCTCGGACGGCGGACCCTCGCACCGCTCGAACGGCGGACCCTCGCACCGCTCACAGACCCTCGCACCGCTCACAGACCCTCGCACCGCTCACAGACCCTCGCACCCCTCGGAACCGCAGACCCTCGCACCGCTCGGAACCCAGACCCTCGCACCGCTCGCAGACCCTCGCACCGCTCGCAGACCCTCGCACCCCTCGTAACCGCAGACCGGCACACCGCTCGGAACCCAGACCGTCGCACCGCTCGGAACGCAGACCCTCGCACCCCTCGGAAAGCAGACCCTCGCACCCCTCGGAAAGCAGACCCTCGCACCACTCGGAACGCAGACCCTCGCACCGCTTGGACCGCAGACCCTCGCACACCTCGGATCACAGACTCTCGCACCACTCGCAGACCCTCGCACCACTCACAGACCCTCACACCGCAGACCCTCGCACCGCTCGGACCGCAGACCCTCTCATTGCTCACAGACACTCGCACTGCTCACAGACCCTCGCACCGCTCGGAACGCAGACCCTCGCACCCCTCGGACCGCGGACCCTCGCACCGCTCGGACGGCGGACCCTCGCACCGCTCGGAATGCAGACCCTCGCACCGCCCGCAGACCCTCGCACCACTCGCAGACCCTCGCACCGCTCGGACCGCAGACCCTCGCACTCCTCGGACCGCAGACCCTCGCGCCGCTCGCAGACCCTCGCACCCCTCAGACCGCAGACCCTCGCACCCCTCGGAACGCAGACCCTCTCACCCCTCGGACCCCAGACCCTCGCACCCCTCGAACCGCAGACCCTCGCACCCCTCGGACCGCAGACCCTCGCACCCCTCGGACCGCAGACCCTCGCACCCCTCGGACCGCAGACCCTCGCACCCCTCGGAACACAGACCCTCTCACCCCTCGGACCGCAGACCCTCGCACCACTCACAGACTCTCGCACCGCTCGGACCGCAGACCCTCACACCGCTCGCAGACCCTCGCACCGCTCGCACCGCAGATGCTCGCACCGCTCGGACCGCAGACCCTCGCACCACTCGCAGACCCTCGCACCGCAGACCCTCGCACCGCTCGGACCGCGGACCCTCGCACCGCTCGGACGGCGGACCCTCGCACCGCTCGAACGGCGGACCCTCGCACCGCTCACAGACCCTCGCACCGCTCACAGACCCTCGCACCGCTCACAGACCCTCGCACCCCTCGGAACCGCAGACCCTCGCACCGCTCGGAACCCAGACCCTCGCACCGCTCGCAGACCCTCGCACCGCTCGCAGACCCTCGCACCCCTCGTAACCGCAGACCGGCACACCGCTCGGAACCCAGACCGTCGCACCGCTCGGAACGCAGACCCTCGCACCCCTCGGAAAGCAGACCCTCGCACCCCTCGGAAAGCAGACCCTCGCACCACTCGGAACGCAGACCCTCGCACCGCTTGGACCGCAGACCCTCGCACACCTCGGATCACAGACTCTCGCACCACTCGCAGACCCTCGCACCACTCACAGACCCTCACACCGCAGACCCTCGCACCGCTCGGACCGCAGACCCTCTCATTGCTCACAGACACTCGCACTGCTCACAGACCCTCGCACCGCTCGGAACGCAGACCCTCGCACCCCTCGGACCGCGGACCCTCGCACCGCTCGGACGGCGGACCCTCGCACCGCTCGGAATGCAGACCCTCGCACCGCCCGCAGACCCTCGCACCACTCGCAGACCCTCGCACCGCTCGGACCGCAGACCCTCGCACTCCTCGGACCGCAGACCCTCGCGCCGCTCGCAGACCCTCGCACCCCTCAGACCGCAGACCCTCGCACCCCTCGGAACGCAGACCCTCTCACCCCTCGGACCCCAGACCCTCGCACCCCTCGAACCGCAGACCCTCGCACCCCTCGGACCGCAGACCCTCGCACCCCTCGGACCGCAGACCCTCGCACCCCTCGGACCGCAGACCCTCGCACCCCTCGGAACACAGACCCTCTCACCCCTCGGACCGCAGACCCTCGCACCACTCACAGACTCTCGCACCGCTCGGACCGCAGACCCTCGCGCCGCTCGGACCGCAGACCCTCGGACCGCGGACTCTCGCACCGCTCACTGACCCTCGCACCGTTCACAGACCCTCGCACCGCTCGGACCGCAGACCCTCGCACCGCTCGGACCGCAGACCCTCGCGCCGCTCGGACCGCAGACGCTAGGACCGCAGATGCTCGCACCGCTCGGACCGCAGACCCTCGCACCGCTCGGAATGCAGACCCTCGCACTGCTCGCAGACCCTCGCACCCCTCAGACCGCAGACCCTCGCACCCCTCGGAACGCAGACCCTCTCAACCCTCGGACCGCAGACCCTCGCACCCCTCAGAACGCAGACCCTCTCACCCCTCGGACCCCAGACCCTCGCACCCCTCGAACCGCAGACCCTCGCACCCCTCGGACCGCAGACCCTCGCACCCCTCGGACCGCAGACCCTCGCACCCCTCGGAACGCAGACCCTCTCACCCCTCGGACCGCAGACCCTCGCACCACTCACAGACTCTCGCACCGCTCGGACCGCAGACCCTCGCACCCCTCGGAACGCAGACCCTCGGACCGCGGATCCTCGCACCGTTAACAGACCCTCGGACCGCAGACCCTCGCACCGCTCGCAGACACTCGCACCGCTCGGACCGCAGACCCTCGCACCGCTCGCAGACCCTCGCACCGCTTGCAGACCCGCGCACCACTCGGACTGCAGACCCTCGCACCGCTCGCAGACCCTCGCACCGCTCGGACCGCAGACGCTCGCACCGCTCGCAGACCCTCGCACCGCTCGGACCGCAGACCCTCACACCGCTCGCAGACCCTCGCACCGCTCGCAGACCCTCGCACCGCTCGGACCGCAGATGCTCGCACCGCTCGGACCGCAGACCCTCGCACCACTCGCAGACCCTCGCACCGCAGACCCTCGCACCGCTCGGACCGCGGACCCTCGCACCGCTCGGACGGCGGACCCTCGCACCGCTCGAACGGCGGACCCTCGCACCGCTCACAGACCCTCGCACCGCTCACAGACCCTCGCACCGCTCACAGACCCTCGCACCCCTCGGAACCGCAGACCCTCGCACCGCTCGGAACCCAGACCCTCGCACCGCTCGCAGACCCTCGCACCGCTCGCAGACCCTCGCACCCCTCGTAACCGCAGACCGGCACACCGCTCGGAACCCAGACCGTCGCACCGCTCGGAACGCAGACCCTCGCACCCCTCGGAAAGCAGACCCTCGCACCCCTCGGAAAGCAGACCCTCGCACCCCTCGGATCACAGACTCTCGCACCACTCGCAGACCCTCGCACCACTCACAGACCCTCACACCGCAGACCCTCGCACCGCTCGGACCGCAGACCCTCTCATTGCTCACAGACACTCGCACTGCTCACAGACCCTCGCACCGCTCGGAACGCAGACCCTCGCACCCCTCGGACCGCGGACCCTCGCACCGCTCGGACGGCGGACCCTCGCACCGCTCGGAATGCAGACCCTCGCACCGCCCGCAGACCCTCGCACCACTCGCAGACCCTCGCACCGCTCGGACCGCAGACCCTCGCACTCCTCGGACCGCAGACCCTCGCGCCGCTCGCAGACCCTCGCACCCCTCAGACCGCAGACCCTCGCACCCCTCGGAACGCAGACCCTCTCACCCCTCGGACCCCAGACCCTCGCACCCCTCGAACCGCAGACCCTCGCACCCCTCGGACCGCAGACCCTCGCACCCCTCGGACCGCAGACCCTCGCACCCCTCGGACCGCAGACCCTCGCACCCCTCGGAACACAGACCCTCTCACCCCTCGGACCGCAGACCCTCGCACCACTCACAGACTCTCGCACCGCTCGGACCGCAGACCCTCGCGCCGCTCGGACCGCAGACCCTCGGACCGCGGACTCTCGCACCGCTCACTGACCCTCGCACCGTTCACAGACCCTCGCACCGCTCGGACCGCAGACCCTCGCACCGCTCGGACCGCAGACCCTCGCACCGCTCGGACCGCAGACGCTCGGACCGCAGATGCTCGCACCGCTCGGACCGCAGACCCTCGCACCGCTCGGAATGCAGACCCTCGCACCGCTCGCAGACCCGCGCACCACTCGGACCCCAGACCCTCGCACCCCTCGAACCGCAGACCCTCGCACCCCTCGGACCGCAGACCCTCGCACCCCTCGGACCGCAGACCCTCGCACCCCTCGGACCGCAGACCCTCGCACCCATCGGAACGCAGACCCTCTCACCCCTCGGACCGCAGACCCTCGCACCACTCACAGACTCTCGCACCACTCGGACCGCAGACCCTCGCACCGCTCGGACTGCAGACCCTCGGACCGCGGACCCTCGCACCGCTCACAGACCCTCGCACCGCTCGGACCGCAGACCCTCGCACCCCTCGGACCGCAGACCCTCGCACCCCTCGGAACGCAGACCCTCGGACCGCGGACCCTCGCACCGTTCACAGACCCTCGCACCGCTCGGACTGCAGACCCTCGCACCGCTCGCAGACACTCGCACCGCTCGGACCGCAGACCCTCGCACCGCCCGCAGACCCTCGCACCGCTCGCAGACCCTCGCACCGCTCGGACCGCAGACGCTCGCACCGCTCGCAGACCCTCGCACCGCTCGGACCGCAGACGCTCGCACCGCTCGGACCGCAGACCCTCGCACCGCTCGGACCGCAGACGCTCGCACCGCTCGGACCGCAGACCCTCGCACCGCTCGGACCGCAGACGCTCGCACCGCTCGCACCGCAGACCCTCGCACCGCTCGCACCGCAGACGCTCGCACCATTCGGACCGCAGACCCTCGCACCACTCGCAGACCCTCGCACCGCAGACCCTCGCACCCCTCGGACGGCGGACCCTCGCACCGCTCGGACGGCGGACCCTCGCACCGCTCGGACGGCGGACCCTCGCACCGCTCGGACCGCGGACCCTCGCACCGCTCGGACGGCGGACCCTCGCACCGCTCGAACGGCAGACCCTCGCACCGCTCACAGACTCTCGCACCGCTCGGACCGCAGACCCTCGCACCCCTCGGAACGCAGACCCTCGGACCGCGGACCCTCGCACCGTTCACAGACCCTCGCACCGCTCGGACTGCAGACCCTCGCACCGCTCGCAGACACTCGCACCGCTCGGACCGCAGACCCTCGCACCGCCCGCAGACCCTCGCACCGCTCGCAGACCCTCGCACCGCTCGGACCGCAGACCCTCGCACCCCTCGGACCGCAGACCCTCGCACCCCTCGGACCGCAGACCCTCGAACGCCTCGGAACGCAGACCCTCTCACCCCTCGGACCGCAGACCCTCGCACCACTCACAGACTCTCGCACCACTCGGACCGCAGACCCTCGCACCGCTCGGACCGCAGACCCTCGGACCGCTCACAGACCCTCGCACCGCTCGGACCGCAGACCCTCGCACCCCTCGGAACGCAGACCCTCGGACCGCGGACCCTCGCACCGTTCACAGACCCTCGCACCGCTCGGACTGCAGACCCTCGCACCGCTCGCAGACACTCGCACCGCTCGGACCGCAGACCCTCGCACCGCCCGCAGACCCTCGCACCGCTCGCAGACCCTCGCACCGCTCACAGACCCGCGCACCACTCGGACTGCAGACCCTTGCACCGCTCGCAGACCCTCGCACCGCTCGGACCGCAGACGCTCGCACCGCTCGCAGACCCTCGCACCGCTCGGACCGCAGACGCTCGCACCGCTCGGACCGCAGACCCTCGCACCGCTCGCACCGCAGACGCTCGCACCGTTCGGACCGCAGACCCTCGCACCACTCGCAGACCCTCGCACCGCAGACCCTCGCACCCCTCGGACGGCGGACCCTCGCACCGCTCGGACGGCGGACCCTCGCACCGCTCGGACGGCGGACCCTCGCACCGCTCGGACGGCGGACCCTCGCACCGCTCGGACGGCGGACTCTCGCACCGCTCGAACGGCAGACCCTCGCACCGCTCACAGACCCTCGCACCGCTCGGACCGCAGACCCTCGCACCGCTCACAGACCCTCGCACCGCTCGGACGGCAGACCCTCGCACCGCTCACAGACCCTCGCACCCCTCGGAACCGCAGACCCTCGCACCGCTCGGAACCCAGACCCTCGCACCGCTCGCAGACCCTCGCAACGCAGACCCTCGCACCGCTCGCAGACCCTCGCACCCCTCGTAACCACAGACCGTCGCACCGCTTGGAACGCAGACCCTCGCACCCCTCGGACCGCAGACCCTCGCACCCCTCGGAACGCAGACCCTCGCACCGCTCGGACCGCATACCCTCGCACACCTCGGACCACAGACTCTCGCACTGCTCGCAGACCCTCGCAACACTCACAGACCCTCACACCGCAGACCCTCGCACCGCTCGGACCGCAGACCCTCTCATTGCTCACAGACCCTCACACCGTGGACCCTCACACCCCTTGGACCGCAGACCCTCGCACCACTCACAGACCCTCGCACCGCTCGCAGACCTTCACACCGTGGACCCTCGCACCCCTTGGACCGCAGACCCTCGCACCGCTCACATCCCTCGCACCCCTCAGACCGCAGACCCTCGCAGACCCTCGCACCACTCGCAGACCCTCGCACGGCTCGGACCGCAGACCCTCGCATCGCTCACATCCCTCACACCACTCGCAGACCCTCGCACCACTCAGACCGCAGACCCTCGCACCGCTCGCAGACCCTCGCACCACTCACAGACCCTCGCACCACTAAGACCGCAGACCCTCGCACCGCTCGCAGACCCTCGCACGGCTCGGACCGCAGACCTTCGCACAACTCACAGACCCTCGCACGGCTCGGACCGCAGAACATCGCACCGCTCGGACCGCGGACCCTCGCACCGCTTGCAGACCCTCGCACCGCTCGGACCGCAGACCCTCGCACCGCAGACCCTCGCACTGCTCACAGACCCTCGCACCGCTCGGACCGCGGACCCTCGCACCGCTCGGACCGCAGACCCTCGCACCACTCACAGACCCTCGCACGGCTCGGACCGCAGACCCTCGCACCGCTCGGACCGCAGACCCTCGGACCGCAGACCCTCGCACCACTCACAGACCCTCGCACCGCTCGGACCACGGACCCTCGCACCGCTCGCAGACCCTCGCACCACTCACAGACTCTCGCACCGCTCGGACCGCAGACCCTCGCAGACCCTCGCACCGCTCGGACCGCAGACGCTCGCACCGCTCGGACCGCAGACGCTCGCACCGCAGACGCTCGCACCGCAGACCCTCGCACCGCTCGGACTGCAGACCCTCGCACCGCTCGCAGACACTCGCACCGCTCGCAGACCCTCGCACCGCTCGCAGACCCTCGCACCGCTCACAGACCCGCGCACCACTCGGACTGCAGACCCTTGCACCGCTCGCAGACCCTCGCACCGCTCGGACCGCAGACGCTCGCACCGCTCGCAGACCCTCGCACCGCTGACGCTCGCACCGCTCGGACCGCAGACCCTCGCACCGCTCGCACCGCAGACGCTCGCACCGTTCGGACCGCAGACCCTCGCACCATTCGCAGACCCTCGCACCGCAGACCCTCGCACCCCTCGGACGGCGGACCCTCGCACCGCTCGGACCGCGGACCCTCGCACCGCTCGGACGGCGGACCCTCGCACCGCTCGGACCGCGGACCCTCGCACCGCTCGGACGGCGGACTCTCGCACCGCTCGAACGGCAGACCCTCG
Source organism: Squalus acanthias (assembly GCA_030390025.1). Taxonomy (NCBI): domain Eukaryota; kingdom Metazoa; phylum Chordata; class Chondrichthyes; order Squaliformes; family Squalidae; genus Squalus; species Squalus acanthias. The sequence continues at coordinate 27,541,947 of CM059446.1, read as the reverse complement.
CACCGCTCGCAGACCCTCGCACCCCTCGTAACCGCAGACCGTCGCACCGCTTGGAACCCAGACCGTCGCACTGCTTGGAACGCAGACCCTCGCACCCCTCGGATCGCAGACCCTCGCACCCCTCGGAACGCAGACCCTCGCACCGCTCGGACCGCATACCCTCGCACACCTCGGACCACAGACTCTCGCACCGCTCGCAGACCCTCGCAACACTCACAGACCCTCACACCGCAGACCCTCGCACCGCTCGGACCGCAGACCCTCTCATTGCTCACAGACCCTCACACCGTGGACCCTCACACCCCTTGGACCGCAGACCCTCGCACCACTCACAGACCCTCGCACCGCTCGCAGACCTTCACACCGTGGACCCTCGCACCCCTTGGACCGCAGACCCTCGCACCGCTCACATCCCTCGCACCCCTCAGACCGCAGACCCTCGCACCGCTCGCAGACCCTCGCACCACTCGCAGACCCTCGCACGGCTCGGACCGCAGACCCTCGCATCGCTCACATCCCTCACACCACTCGCAGACCCTCGCACCACTCAGACCGCAGACCCTCGCACCGCTCGCAGACCCTCGCACCACTCACACCGCAGACCCTCGCACCGCTCGCAGACCCTCGCACGGCTCGGACCGCAGACCCTCGCACGGCTCGGACCGCAGAACATCGCACCGCTCGGACCGCGGACCCTCGCACCGCTTGCAGACCCTCGCACCGCTCGGACCGCAGACCCTCGCACCGCAGACCCTCGCACTGCTCACAGACCCTCGCACCGCTCGGACCGCGGACCCTCGCACCGCTCGGACCGCAGACCCTCGCACCACTCACAGACCCTCGCACGGCTCGGACCGCAGACCCTCGCACCGCTCGGACCGCAGACCCTCGGACCGCAGACCCTCGCACCACTCACAGACCCTCGCACCGCTCGGACCACGGACCCTCGCACCGCTCGCAGACCCTCGCACCACTCACAGACTCTCGCACCGCTCGGACCGCAGACCCTCGCAGACCCTCGCACCGCTCGGACCGCAGACACTCGCACCGCTCGGACCGCAGACGCTCGCACCGCAGACGCTCGCACCGCTCGGAATGCAGACCCTCGCACCGCTCGGAATGCAGACCCTCGCACCGCTCGCAGACCCTCGCACCGCTCGGATGGCGGACCCTCGCACCGCTCGGATGGCAGACCCTCGCACCGCTCGGACGGCAGACCCTCGCACCGCTCGGAACGCAGACCCTCGCACCGCTCGGAACGCAGACCCTCGCACCGCTCGGAACGCAGACCCTCGCACCGCTCGGAACGCAGACCCTCGCACCGCTCACAACGCAGACCCTCGCACCGCTCGGACGGCAGACCCTCGCACCGCTCACAGACCCTCGCACCGCTCGCAACGCAGACCCTCGCACCGCTCGGACCGCGGACCCTCACACCGCTCGCAGACCCTCGCACCCCTCGGAACCGCAGACCCTCGCACCCCTCGGAACGCAGACCCTCGCACCCCTTGGAATGCAGACCCTCGCACCGCTCGGAACGCAGACCCTCGCACCCCTTGGACCGCAGACCCTCGCACCCCTCGGACCACAGACCCTCGCACCGCTCGCAGACCCTCACACCGTGGACCCTCGCACCCCTTTGACCGCTGACCCTCGCACCACTCACAGACCCTCGCACCGCTCGGACCACAGACCCTCGCACCACTCACAGACCCTCGCACCGCTCGCAGACCCTCACACCGTGGACCCTCGATCCCCTTGGACCGCAGACCCTCGCACCGCTCACATCCCTCAGACCGCAGACCTTCGCACCGCTCGCAGACCCTCGCACCACTCGCAGACCCTCGCACGGCTCGGACCGCAGACCCTCGCACCGCTCGCAGACCCTCGCACCACTCGCAGACCCTCGCACAACTCACAGACCCTCGCACGGCTCGGACCGCAGAACTTCGCACCGCTCGGACCGCGGACCCTCGCACCGCTTGCAGACCCTCGCACCGCTCGGACCGCGGACCCTCGCAGTGCTATCAGACCCTTGCACCGCTCGGACCGCGGACCCTCGCACCGCTCGCAGACCCTCGCATCGCTCGCAGACCCTCGCACGACTCGGACCGCAGACCCTCGCACCGCTCGGACCGCAGACCCTCGCACCGCAGACACTCGGACCGCAGACCCTCGCACCGCTCGGACCACAGACCCTCGCACCGCTCGGACCACAGACCCTCGCACCGCTCGGACCACAGACACTCGCACCGCTCGCAGACCCTCGCACCGCTCGCAACGCTGACCCTCGCACCGCTCGGACCGCAGACCCTCGCACCGCTCGCAGACCCTCGCACCGCTCGGACCGCTGACCCTCGCACCGCTCGGACCGCAGACCCTCGCACCGCTCGGACCGCAGACCCTCGCACCGCTCGGACCGCAGACCCTCGCACCGCTCGGTCCGCAGACCCTCGCACCGCTCGCAGACCCTCGCACCGCTCGCAGACCCCCGCACCGCTCGGACCGCAGACCCTCGCACCACTCGCAGACCCTCACACCGCTCGCAGACCCTCGCACCGCTCACAGACACTCGCACCGCTCGGACTGCAGACCCTCGCACCGCTCGCAGACCCTCGCACCACTCGCAGACCCTCGCACCACTCGGACCGCAGACCCTCGCACCCCTCGGACCGCATACCCTCGCACCACTCACATCCCTCGCACCCCTCAGACCGCAGACCCTCGCACCGCTCGGACCGCAGACCCTCGCACCGCTCGGACCGCAGACCCTCGCACCCCTCGGACCGCGGACCCTCGCACCGCTCGGACCGCGGACCCTCGCACAACTCACAGACCCTCGCACCGCTCTGACCACAGACCCTCGCACCGCTTGCAGACCCTCGCACCACTCACAGACCCTCGCACGGCTCGGACCGCAGACCCTCGCACCACCCCCAGACACTCGCACCGCTCGGACCGCAGACCATCGCACCGCTCGGAGACCCTCGCAGCGCTCGGACCGCAGACCCTCGCACCACTCACAGACCCTCGCACCGCTCGGACCACAGACCCTCGCACCACTCACAGACCTTCGCACCGCTCGGATGGCAGACCCTCGCACCGCTCGCAGACCCTCGCACAACTCACAGACCCTCGCACCGCTCGCAGACCTTCGCACCGCTCGGACTGCAGACCCTCGCACCACTCACAGACCCTCGCACCGCAGACCCTCGCACCACTCACATCCCTCGCACCCCTCAGACCGCAGACCCTCGCACGGCTCGGACCGCAGACCCTCACGCTGCTCGCAGACCCTCGCACCACTCGCAGACCCTCGCACCGCTCGGACCACGGACCCTCGCACCACTCACAGACCCTCGCACCGCTCACAGACCCTCGCACCGCTCGCAGACCCTCGCACCGCTCGCAGACCCTCGCATCACTCACAGACCCTCGCACGGCTCGGACCGCAGACCCTCGCACTGCTCGGACCGCGGACCCTCACGCTGCTCGCAGACCCTCGCACCACTCGCAGACCCTCGCACCGCTCGGACCACGGACCCTCGCACCACTCACAGACCCTCGCACCGCTCACAGACCCTCGCACCGCTCGCAGACCCTCGCACCGCTCGCAGACCTTCGTACCGCTCGCAGACCCTCGCACCGCTCGCAGACCCTCGCACCGCTCGCAGACCCTCGCACGACTCGGACCGCAGACCCTCGCACCGCTCGGACTGCAGACCCTCGCACCGCTCGGACCGCAGACCCTCGGACCGCAGACCCTTGCACCGCTCGGACCGCAGACCCTCGCACAACTCACAGACCCTCGCAGCGCTCGGACCGCAGACCCTCGCACCGCTCGGACCACAGACACTCGCACCGCTCGCAGACCCTCGCACCGCTCGGACCGCAGACCCTCGCACCGCTCGGACCGCAGACCCTCGCACCGCTCGGACCGCTGACCCTTGCACCGCTCGGACCGCTGACCCTTGCACCGCTCGCAGTGCCTCGCACCGCTCGCAGACCCTCGCACCGCTGACCCTCGCACCGCTCACAGACCCTCGAACCGCTCGCAGACCCTCGCACCGCTCGCACCGCAGACCATCGCACCGCTCGCAGACCCTCGCACCACTCGCAGACCCTCGCACCACTCGGACCGCTCACAGACCCTCGCACCACTCGCAGGGCTCTGACCGCAGACCCTCGCACAACTCACAGACCCTCGCACGGCTCGGACCGCAGAACTTCGCACCGCTCGGACCGCGGACCCTCGCACCGCTTGCAGACCCTCGCACCGCTCGGACCGCAGACCCTCGCACCGCGGACCCTCGCACTGCTCACAGACCCTCGCACCACTCGGACCGCGGACCCTCGCACCGCTCGGACCGCAGACCCTCGCACCACTCACAGACCCTCGCACGGCTCGGACCGCAGACCCTCGCACCACTCACAGACCCTCGCACCGCTCGGACCACGGACCCTCGCACCACTCACAGACCCTCGCACCGCTCGCAGACCCTCGCACCGCTCGGACCACGGACCCTCGCACCACTCACAGGCCCTCGCACCGCTCGCAGACCCTCGCACCACTCACAGACCCTCGCACCGCTCGGACCGCAGACTATTGCACCGCTCGCAGACCCTCGCACCGCTCGGACCGCAGACGCCCGCACCGCTCGGACCGCAGACTCTCGCACCGCAGACGCTCGCACCGCTCGGACCGCAGACCCTCGCACCGCTCGGAATGCAGACCCTCGCACCGCTCGGAATGCAGACCCTCGCACCGCTCGCAGACCCTCGCACCGCTCACAGACTCTCGCACTGCTCGGACCGCAGACCCTCGCACCCCTCGGACCGCGGACCCCCGCACCGCTCGGATGGCGGACCCTCGCACCGCTCGGACGGCAGACCCTCGCACCGCTTTAACGGCAGACCCTCGCACCGCTCACAGACCCTCGCACCGCTCGGACCGCAGACCCTCGCACCACTCACAACGCAGACCCTCGCACCGCTCACAACGCAGACCCTCGCACCGCTCGGACGGCAGACCCTCGCACCGCTCACAGACCCTCACACCGCTCAGACTGCGGACCCTCGCACCGCTCGGACTGCGGACCCTCGCACCGCTCGGACCGCAGACCCTCGCACCGCTCGCAACGCAGACCCTCGCACCGCTCGCAGACCCTCGCACCCCTCGGAACTGCAGACACTCGCACCCCTCGGAACCGCAGACCCTCGCACCGCTCGGAACGCAGACCCTCGCACCCCTCGGACCGCAGACCCTCGCACCCCTCGGAACCGCAGACCCTCGCACCGCTCGGAACGCAGACCCTCGCACCCCTCGGACCGCAGACCCTCGCACCCCTCGGACCGCAGACCCTCGCACCCCTCGGACCGCAGACCCTCGCACCCCTCGGACCGCAGACCCTCGCACCCCTTGGAACGCAGACCCTCGCACCCCTCGGAACGCAGACCCTCGCAATGCTCGGAACGCAGACCCTCGCACCCCTCGGACCGCAGACCCTCGCACCCCTCGGACAGCAGACCCTCGCACCCCTCGGACCACAGACCCTCGCACCCCTCGCAGACCCTCACACCGTGGACCCTCGCACCCCTTTGACCGCAGACCCTCGCACCACTCACAGACCCTCGCACCGCTCGGACCACAGACTCTCGCACCACTCACAGACCCTCGCATCGCTCGCAGACCCTCACACCGTGGACCCTCGATCCCCTTGGACTGCAGACCCTCGCACCGCTCACATCCCTCAGACCGCAGACCCTCGCACCGGTCGCAGACCCTCGCACCACTCGCAGACCCTCGCACGGCTCGGACCGCAGACCCTCGCACCGCTCACATCCCTCACACCACTCGCAGACCATCGCACCCCTCAGACCGCAGACCCTCGCACCGCTCGCAGACCCTCGCACCACTCGCAGACCCTCGCACAACTCACAAACCCTCGCATGGCTCAGACCGCAGAACTTCGCAACGCTTGGACCGCGGACCCTCGCACCGCTTGCAGACCCTCGCACCGCTCGGACCACGGACCCTCGCACTGCTATCAGACCCTCGCACCGCTCGCAGACCCTCGCATCGCTCGCAGACCCTCGCACCACTCGCAGACCCTCGCACCGCTCAGACCACGGACCCTCGCACCACTCACAGACCCTCGCAACGCTCGCAGACCCTCGCACCGCTCACAGACCCTCGCACCGCTCGGACCGCAGACCCTCGCACCACTCACATCCCTCGCACCCCTCAGACCGCAGACTCTCGCACCGCTCAGACCGCAGACCCTTGCACCGCTCGGAGCGCAGACCCTCGCACCGCTCGGAGCGCAGACCCTCGCACGGCTCGGACCGCAGACCCTCGCACCCCTCGGACCGCAGACCCTCGCACCGCTCGGACCGCGGACCCTCGCACAACTCACAGACCCTCGCACCGCTCGGACCGCGGACCCTCGCACAATTCACAGACCCTCGCACCGCTCGGACCGTGGACCCTCGCACAACTCACAGACCCTCGCACCGCTCGGACCGCGGACCCTCGCACAACTCACAGACCCTCGCACCGCTCTGACCGCGGACCCTCGCACAACTCACAGACCCTCGCACCGCTCGGACCGCGGACCCTCGCACAACTCACAGACCCTCGCACCGCTCTGACAGCGGACCCTCGCACAACTCACAGACCCTCGCACCGCGGACCCTCGCACAACTCACAGACCCTCGCACCGCTCTGACCGCAGACCCTCGCACCGCTTGCAGACCCTCGCACCACTCACACCGCAGACCCTCGCACCGCAGACCCTCGCACTGCTCACGGACCCTCGCACCGCTCGGACCGCAGACCCTTGCACCACTCGCAGACCCTTGCACCACTCACAGACCCTCGCAACGCTCGGACCACGGACCCTCGCACCACTCACAGACCCTCGCACCGCTCACAAACCCTCGCACCGCTCGGACCGCAGACCCTCGCACCACTCCCAGACCCTCGCACCGCTCGGAATGCAGACCCTCGCACCACTCGGACCGCAGACCATCGCACCGCTCGGAGACCCTCGCAGCGCTCGGACCGCAGACCCTCGCACCACTCACAGACCCTCGCACCGCTCGGACCGCAGTCCCTCGCACCACTCACAGACCCTCGCACCGCTCGGACCGCAGACCCTCGCACCACTCAGACCCTCGCACCGCTCGGACCGCAGTCCCTCGCACCACTCACAGACCTTCGCACCGCTCGGATGGCAGACCCTTGCACCGCTCGCACACCTTCGCACCGCTCGGACTGCAGACCCTAGCACCACTCACATACCCTTGCACCGCTCGGACCGCAGACCCTCGCACCACTCACATCCCTCGCACCCCTCAGACCACAGACCCTCGCACCCCTCGGATCGCGGACCCTCGCACCGCTCGGACCGCGGACCCTCGCACAACTCACAGACCCTCGCACCGCTCGGACCGCGGACCCTCGCACAACTCACAGACCCTCGCACCGCTCTGACCGCGGACCCTCGCACAACTCACAGACCCTCGCACCGCTCGGACCGCGGACCCTCGCACAACTCACAGACCCTCGCACCGCTCGGACCGCGGACCCTCGCACAACTCACAGACCCTCGCACCGCTCTGACCGCGGACCCTCGCACAACTCACAGACCCTCGCACCGCTCGGACCGCGGACCCTCGCACAACTCACAGACCCTCGCACCGCTCTGACCACAGACCCTCGCACCGCTTGCAGACCCTCGCACCACTCACAGACCCTCGCACGGCTCGGACCGCAGACCCTCGCACCGCAGACCCTCGCACCGCTCGGACCGCGGACCCTCGCACTGCTCACAGACCCTCGCACCGCTCGGACCGCAGACTCTCGCACCACTCGCAGACCATCGCACCGCTCGGACCACGGACCCTCGCACCACTCACAGACCCGCGCACCGCTCGGACCGCAGACTCTCGCACCGCTCACAGACCCTCGCACCGCTCGGAATGCAGACCCTCGCACCACTCCCAGACACTCGCACCGCAGACCCTCGCACCGCTCGGACCGCAGACCCTCGCACCGCTCGGACCGCAGACCCTCGCACGGCTCGGACCGCAGACCCTCGCACGGCTCGGACCGCAGACCCTCGCACCGCTCGGACCGCGGACCCTCGCACAACTCACAGACCCTCGCACCGCTCGGACCGCGGACCCTCGCACAACTCACAGACCCTCGCACCGCTCTGACCGCGGACCCTCGCACAACTCACAGACCCTCGCACCGCTCGGACCGCGGACCCTCGCACAACTCACAGACCCTCGCACCGCTCTGACCACAGACCCTCGCACCGCTTGCAGACCCTCGCACCACTCACAGACACTCGCACCGCAGACCATCGCACCACTCACAGACCCTCGCACCGCTCGGACCACAGACGCTCGCACCACTCACAGACCTTCGCACCGCTCGGATGGCAGACCCTCGCACCGCTCGCAGACCTTCGCACCGCTCGGACTGCAGACCCTCGCACCACTCACAGACCCTCGCACCGCTCGGACCGCAGACCCTCGCACCACTCACATCCCTCAGACCGCAGACCCTCGCACGGCTCGGACCGCAGACCCTCGCACCCCTCAGACCGCAGACCCTCGCACCGCTCGGACCGCAGACCCTCGCACGGCTCGGACCGCAGACCCTCGCACCCCTCGGACCGCAGACCCTCGCACCGCTCGGACCGCGGACCCTCGCACAACTCACAGACCTTCGCACCGCTCTGACCGCGGACCCTCGCACAACTCACAGACCCTCGCACCGCTTGGACCGCGGACCCTTGCACAACTCACAGACCCTCGCACTGCTCTGACCACAGACCCTCTCACCGCTCGGACCGCGGACCCTCGCACTGCTCGCAGACCCTCGCACCACTCGCAGATCCTCGCACTGCTCGGACCACGGACCCTCGCACCACTCAGACCCTCGCAACGCTCGCAGACCCTCGCACCGCTCGCAGACCCTCGCACCGCTCGCAGACCTTCGTACCGCTCGCAGACCCTCGCACCGCTCGCAGACCCTCGCACCGCTCGCAGACCCTCGCACCGCTCGCAGACCCTCGCACCGCTCGCAGACCCTCACACGACTCGGACCGCAGACCCTCGCACCGCTCGGACCGCAGACCCTCGCACCACAGACCCTTGCACCGCTCGGACCGCAGACCCTCGCACAACTCACAGACCCTCGCAGCGCTCGGACCGCAGACCCTCGCACCGCTCGCACCACGGACCCTCGCGCCACTCACAGACCCTCGCACCGCTCGGACCGCAGACCCTCGCACAACTCACAGACCCTCGCAGCGCTCGGACCGCAGACCCTCGCACCGCTCGCACCACGGACCCTCGCGCCACTCACAGACCCTCGCACTGCTCACAAACCCTCGCACCGCTCGGACCGCAGACCCTCGCACCACTCCCAGACCCTCGCACCGCTCGGAATGCAGACCCTCGCACCACTCCCAGACACTCACACCGCTCGGACCGCAGACCATCGCACCGCTCGGAGACCCTCGCAGCGCTCGGACCGCAGACCCTCGCACCACTCACAGACCCTCGCACCGCTCGGACCGCAGTCCCTCGCACCACTCACAGACCCTCGCACCGCTTGGACCACAGACCCTCGCACCACTCACAGACCTTCGCACCGCTCGGATGGCAGACCCTTGCACCGCTCGCACACCTTCGTACCGCTCGGACTGCAGACCCTCGCACCACTCACATACCCTCGCACCCCTCAGACCGCAGACCCTCGCACCGCTCGGACCGCAGACCCTCGCACCGCTCGGACCACAGACCCTCGCATGGCTGGGACCGCAGACCCTCGCACCGCTCGGACCGCGGACCCTCGCACAACTCACAGACCCTCGCACCGCTCGGACCGCGGACCCTCGCACAACTCACAGACCCTCGCACCGCTCTGACCGCGGACCCTCGCACAACTCACAGACCCTCGCACCGCTCGGACCGCGGACCCTCGCACAACTCACAGACCCTCGCACCGCTCGGACCGCGGACCCTCGCACAACTCACAGACCCTCGCACCGCTCTGACCGCGGACCCTCGCACAACTCACAGACCCTTGCACCGCTCGGACCGCGGACCCTCGCACAACTCACAGACCCTCGCACCGCTCTGACCACAGACCCTCGCACCGCTTGCAGACCCTCGCACCACTCACAGACCCTCGCACGGCTCGGACCGCAGACCCTCGCACCGCGGACCCTCGCACTGCTCACAGACCCTCGCACCGCTCGGACCGCAGACCCTTGCACCACTCGCAGACCATCGCACCGCTCGGACCACGGACCCTCGCACCACTCACAGACCCTCGCACCGCTCACAGACCCTCGCACCGCTCGGACCGCAGACTCTCGCACCACTCCCAGACCCTCGCACCGCTCGGACCGCGGACCCTCGCACAACTCACAGACCCTCGCACCGCTCTGACCGCGGACCCTCGCACAACTCACAGACCCTCGCACCGCTCGGAATGCAGACCCTCGCACCACTCCCAGACACTCGCACCGCAGACCCTCGCACCGCTCGGACCGCAGACCCTCGCACCGCTCGGACCGCAGACCCTCGCACCCCTCGGACCGCAGACCCTCGCACAACTCACAGACCCTTGCACCGCGCTGACCGCGGACCCTCGCACAACTCACAGACCCTCGCACCGCTCGGACCGCGGACCCTCGCACAACTCACAGACCCTCGCACCGCTCGGACCGCGGACCCTCGCACAACTCACAGACCCTCGCACCGCTCTGACCGCGGACCCTCGCACAACTCACAGACCCTCGCACCGCTCGGACCGCGGACCCTCGCACAACTCACAGACCCTCGCACCGCTCTGACCACAGACCCTCGCACCGCTTGCAGACCCTCGCACCACTCACAGACCCTCGCACGGCTCGGACCGCAGACCCTCGCACCACTCCCAGACACTCGCACCGCAGACCATCGCACCACTCACAGACCCTCGCACCGCTCGGACCACAGACGCTCGCACCACTCACAGACCTTCGCACCGCTCGGATGGCAGACCCTCGCACCGCTCGCAGACCTTCGCACCGCTCGGACTGCAGACCCTCGCACCACTCACAGACCCTCGCACCGCTCGGACCGCAGACCCTCGCACCACTCACATCCCTCGCACCCCTCAGACCGCAGACCCTCGCACGGCTCGGACCGCAGACCCTCGCACGGCTCGGACCGCAGACCCTCGCACCCCTCGGACCGCAGACCCTCGCACCGCAGACCCTCGCACGGCTCGGACCGCAGACCCTCGCACCCCTCGGACCGCAGACCCTCGCACCGCTCGGACCGCGGACCCTCGCACCACAGACCCTTCCACCGCTCGGACCGCAGACCCTCGCACAACTCACAGACCCTCGCAGCGCTCGGACCGCAGACCCTCGCACCGCTAGCAGACCCTCGCACCGCTCGGACCGCAGACCCTCGCGCCGCTCGGACCGCAGACCCTCGCGCCGCTCGGACCGCAGACCCTCGCGCCGCTCGGACCGCAGACCCTCGCGCCGCTCGGACCGCAGACCCTCGCACCGCTCGGAACGTGACCCTCGCACCGCTCGCAGACCCTCGCACCGCTTGCAGACCCTCGCACCGCTCGGACCGCTGACCCTCGCACCGCTCGGACCGCGGACCCTCGCACCGCTCACCCTCGCACCGCTCGGACCACAGACCCTCACACCGCTAACAGACGCTCGCACCGCTCGGACCGCAGACCCTCGTACCGCTCGCAGACCCTCAAACCGCTCGGACCGCAGACCCTCGCACCGCTCGCAGACCCTCGCACCGCTCGCAGACCCTCGCACCGCTCGCACCGCAGACCATCGCACCGCTCGGACCGCAGACCATCGCACCGCTCGCAGACCCTCGCACCACTCGCAGACCCTCGCACCACTCGGACCGCAGACCCTCGCACCCCTCGGACCGCAGACCCTCACACCGCTCGCAGACCCTCGCACCGCTCAGAACGCAGACCCTCGCACCCCTTGGACCACTGACGTTCGGACCGCTCACAGACGCTCACACCGCTCGGACCGCAGACCCTCGCACCACTCACATCCCTCGCACCCCTCAGACCGCAGACCCTCGCACCGCTCGGACCGCAGACCCTCGCACCGCTCGGACCGCAGACCCTCGCACGGCTCGGACCGCAGACCCTCGCACCGCTCGGACCGCGGACCCTCGCACAACTCACAGACCCTCGCACCACTCGGAGCGCGGACCCTCGAACAATTCACAGACCCTCGCACCGCTCGGACCGCGGACCCTCGCACAACTCACAGACCCTCGCACCGCTCGGACCGCAGACCCTTGCACCACTCGGAGCGCGGACCCTCGAACAATTCACAGACCCTCGCACCGCTTGGACCGCGGACCCTCGCACTGCTCACAGACCCTCGCACCGCTCGGACGGCAGACCCTTGCACCACTCGCAGACCCTCGCAACGCTCGGACCACGGACCCTCGCACCACTCACAGACCCTCGCACCGCTCACAGACCCTCGCACCGCTCGGACCGCAGACCATCGCACCGCTCGGAGACCCTCGCAGCGCTCGGACCGCAGACCCTCGCACCACTCACAGACCCTCGCACCGCTCGGACCACAGACCCTCGCACCACTCACAGACCTTCGCACCGCTCGGATGGCAGACCCTCGCACCGCTCGCAGACCTTCGCACCGCTCAGACTGCAGACCCTCGCACCACTCACAGACCCTCGCACCGCTCGGACCGCAGACCCTCGCACCACTCACATCCCTCGCACCCCTCAGACCGCAGACCCTCGCACCGCCCGGACCGCAGACCCTCGCACCGCTCGGACCGCAGACCCTCGCACCCATCGGATCGCGGACCCTCGCACCGCTCGGACCGCGGACCCTCGCACAACTCACAGACCCTCGCACCGCTCGGACCACGGACCCTCGCACAACTCACAGACCCTCGCACCGCTCGGACCGCGGACCCTCGCACCACTCACAGACCCTCGCACCGCTCGGACCGCGGACCCTCGCACAACTCACAGACCCTCGCACCGCTCGGACCGCGGACCCTCGCACCACTCACAGACCCTCGCACCGCTCGGACCGCAGACCCTCGCACCACTCACATCCCTCGCACCCCTCAGACCGCAGACCCTCGCACCGCTCGGACCGCAGACCCTCGCACCGCTCGGACCACCGACCCTCGCACGGCTCGGACCGCAGACCCTCGCACCGCTCACATCCCTCACACCACTCGCAGACCCTCGCACCCCTCAGACCGCAGACCCTCGCACCGCTCGCAGACCCTCGCACCACTCGCAGACCCTCGCACCACTCGCAGACCCTCGCACGGCTCGGACCGCAGAACTTCACAACGTTCGGACCGCGGACCCTCGCACCGCTTGCAGACCCTCGCACCGCTCGGACCGCGGACCCTCGCACTGCTATCAGACCCTCGCACCGCTCGGACCGCGGACCCTCGCACCGCTCGCAGACCCTCGCACCGCTTGCAGACCCTCGCACCACTCGCAGACCCTCGCACCGCTCAGACCACGGACACTCGCACCACTCGCAGACCCTCGCAACGCTCGCAGACCCTCGCACCGCTCGCAGACCCTCGCACGGCTCGGACCACAGACCCTCGCACAACTCACAGATTCTCGCAGCGCTCGGACCGCAGACCCTCGCACCACTCGGACCGCAGACACTCGCACCGCTCGGACCAGAGACACTCGCACCGCTCGCACGACAGACACTCGCACCGCTCGCAGACCCTCGCACCGCTCGCAGACCCTCGCACTGCTCGGAACGCTGACCCTCGCACCGCTCGGACCACGGACCCTCGCACCACTCACAGACCCTCGCAACGCTCGCAGACCCTCGCACCGCTCGCAGACCCTCGCACCGCTCGCAGACCTTCGTACCGCTCGCAGACCCTCGCACCGCTCGGACCGCAGACCCTCGCACGGCTCGGACCGCAGACCCTCGCACCGCTCGGACCGCAGACCCTCGCACCGCTCGGACCGCAGACCCTCGCACCGCTCGGACTGCAGACCCTCGCACCGCTCGGAACGTGACCCTCGCACCGCTCGCAGACCCTCGCACCGCTTGCAGACCCTCGCACCGCTCGGACCGCTGACCCTCGCACCGCTCGGACCGCGGACCCTCGCACCGCTCACCCTCGCACCGCAGACCCTCGCACCGCTAACAGACCCTCGCACCGCTCGGACCGCAGACCCTCGCACCGCTCGCAGACCCTCGCACCGCTCGCAGACCCTCAAACCGCTCGGACCGCAGACCCTCGCACCGCTCGCAGACCCTCGCACCGCTCGCAGACCCTCGCACCGCTCGGACCGCAGACCATCGCACCGCTCGCAGACCCTCGCACCACTCGCAGACCCTCGCACCACTCGGACCGCAGACCCTCGCACCCCTCGGACCGCAGACCCTCACACCGCTCGCAGACCCTCGCACCGCTCACATCCCTCGCACCCCTCAGACCGCAGACCCTCGCACCGCTCGGACCGCAGACCCTCGCACCGCTCGGACCACCGACCCTCGCACGGCTCGGACCGCAGACCCTCGCACCGCTCACATCCCTCACACCACTCGCAGACCCTCGCACCCCTCAGACCGCAGACCCTCGCACCGCTCGCAGACCCTCGCACCACTCGCAGACCCTCGCACAACTCAGACCGCAGAACTTCGCAACGTTCGGACCGCGGACCCTCGCACCGCTTGCAGACCCTCGCACCGCTCGGACCGCGGACCCTCGCACTGCTATCAGACCCTCGCACCGCTCTGACCGCGGACCCTCGCACAACTCACAGACCCTCGCACCGCTCGGACCGCGGACCCTCGCACAACTCACAGACCCTCGCACTGCTCTGACCACAGACCCTCGCACCGCTCGGACCGCGGACCCTCGCACTGCTCGCAGACCCTCGCACCACTCGCAGATCCTCGCACTGCTCGGACCACGGACCCTCGCACCACTCAGACCCTCGCAACGCTCGCAGACCCTCGCACCGCTCACAGACCCTCGCACCGCTCGCAGACCTTCGTACCGCTCGCAGACCCTCGCACCGCTCGGACCGCAGACCCTCGCACGGCTCGGACCGCAGACCCTCGCACGGCTCGGACCGCAGACCCTCGCACGGCTCGGACCGCAGACCCTCGCACCGCTCAGACCGCAGACCCTCGCACCGCTCGGAACGTGACCCTCGCACCGCTCGCAGACCCTCGCACCGCTTGCAGACCCTCGCACCGCTCGGACCGCTGACCCTCGCACCGCTCGGACCGCGGACCCTCGCACCGCTCACCCTTGCACCGCTCGGACCGCAGACCCTCGCACCGCTCGCAGACCCTCGCACCGCTTGCAGACCCTCGCACCGCTCGGACTGCGGACCCTCGCACCGCTCGCAGACCTTCGCACCGCTCAGACTGCAGACCCTCGCACCACTCACAGGCCCTCGCACCGCTCGGACCGCAGACCCTCGCACCACTCACATCCCTCGCACCCCTCAGACCACAGACCCTCGCACCGCTCGGACCGCAGACCCTCGCACCGCTCGGACCACCGACCCTCGCACGGCTCGGACCGCAGACCCTCGCACCCATCGGATCGCGGACCCTCGCACCGCTCGGACCGCGGACCCTCGCACCACTCACAGACCCTCGCACCGCTCGGACCGCGGACCCTCGCACAACTCACAGACCCTAGCACCGCTCGGACCGCGGACCCTCGCACCACTCACAGACCCTCGCACCGCTCGGACCGCGGACCCTCGCACAACTCACAGACCCTCGCACCGCTCGGACCGCGGACCCTCGCACCACTCACAGACCCTCGCACCGCTCGGACCGCAGACCCTCGCACCACTCACATCCCTCGCACCCCTCAGACCGCAGACCCTCGCACCGCTCGGACCGCAGACCCTCGCACCGCTCGGACCACCGACCCTCGCACGGCTCGGACCGCAGACCCTCGCACCGCTCACATCCCTCACACCACTCGCAGACCCTCGCACCCCTCAGACCGCAGACCCTCGCACCGCTCGCAGACCCTCGCACCACTCGCAGACCCTCGCACAACTCAGACCCTCGCACGGCTCGGACCGCAGAACTTCGCAACGTTCGGACCGCGGACCCTCGCACCGCTTGCAGACCCTCGCACCGCTCGGACCGCGGACCCTTGCACTGCTATCAGACCCTCGCACCGCTCGGACCGCAGACCCTCGCACCGCTCGCAGACCCTCGCACCGCTTGCAGACCCTCGCACCGCTCGGACTGCGGACCCTCGCACCGCTTGCAGACCCTCGCATCGCGCGCAGACCCTCGCACCACTCGCAGACCCTCGCACCGCTCAGACCACGGACACTCGCACCACTCGCAGACCCTCGCAACGCTCGCAGACCCTCGCACCGCTCGCAGACCCTCACACGGCTCGGACCACACACCCTCGCACAACTCACAGATTCTCGCAGCGCTCGGACCGCAGACCCTCGCACCGCTCGGACCGCAGACACTCGCACCGCTCGGACCACAGACACTCGCACCGCTCGGACCACAGACACTCGCACCGCTCGCAGACCCTCGCACCGCTCGCAGACCCTCGCACTGCTCGGAACGCTGACCCTCGCACCGCTCGGACCACGGACCCTCGCACCACTCGCAGACCCTCGCAACGCTCGCAGACCCTCGCACCGCTCGCAGACCCTCGCACCGCTCGCAGACCTTCGTACCGCTCGCAGACCCTCGCACCGCTCGGACCGCAGACCCTCGCACCGCTCGGACCGCAGACCCTCGCACCGCTCGGACCGCAGACCCTCGCACCGCTCGGAACGTGACCCTCGCACCGCTCGCAGACCCTCGCACCGCTTGCAGACCCTCGCACCGCTCGGACCGCGGACCCTCGCACCGCTCACCCTCGCACCGCTCGGACCGCAGACCCTCGCACCGCTAACAGACCCTCGCACCGCTCGGACCGCAGACCCTCGCACCGCTCGCAGACCCTCGCACCGCTCGCAGACCCTCAAACCGCTCGGACCGCAGACCCTCGCACCGCTCGCAGACCCTCGCACCGCTCGCAGACCCTCGCACCGCTCGGACCGCAGACCATCGCACCGCTCGCAGACCCTCGCACCACTCGCAGACCCTCGCACCACTCGGACCGCAGACCCTCGCACCCCTCGGACCGCAGACCCTCACACCGCTCGCAGACCCTCGCACCGCTCACATCCCTCGCACCCCTCAGACCGCAGACCCTCGCACCGCTCGGACCGCAGACCCTCGCACCGCTCGGACCACCGACCCTCGCACGGCTCGGACCGCAGACCCTCGCACCGCTCACATCCCTCACACCACTCGCAGACCCTCGCACCCCTCAGACCGCAGACCCTCGCACCGCTCGCAGACCCTCGCACCACTCGCAGACCCTCGCACAACTCAGACCCTCGCACGGCTCGGACCGCAGAACTTCGCAACGTTCGGACCGCGGACCCTCGCACCGCTTGCAGACCCTCGCACCGCTCGGACCGCGGACCCTCGCACTGCTATCAGACCCTCGCGCCGCTCTGACCGCGGACCCTCGCACAACTCACAGACCCTCGCAATGCTCGCAGACCCTCGCACCGCTCACAGACCCTCGCACCGCTCGCAGACCTTCGTACCGCTCGCAGACCCTCGCACCGCTCGGACCGCAGACCCTCGCACGGCTCGGACCGCAGACCCTCGCACCGCTCGGACCGCAGACCCTCGCACCGCTCGGACCGCAGACCCTCGCACTGCTCGGACCGCAGACCCTCGCACCGCTCGGACCGCAGACCCTCGCACCGCTCGGAACGTGACCCTCGCACCGCTCGCAGACCCTCGCACCGCTTGCAGACCCTCGCACCGCTCGGACCGCTGACCCTCGCACCGCTCGGACCGCGGACCCTCGCACCGCTCACCCTTGCACCGCTCGGACCGCAGACCCTCGCACCGCTAACAGACCCTCGCAACGCTCGGACCGCAGACCCTCGCACCGCTCGCAGACCCTCGCACCGCTCGCAGACCCTCAAACCGCTCGGACCGCAGACCCTCGCACCGCTCGCAGACCCTCGCACCGCTCGCAGACCCTCGCACCGCTCGGACCGCAGACCATCGCACCGCTCGCAGACCCTCGCACCAGTCGGACCGCAGACCCTCGCACCCCTCGGACCGCAGACCCTCACACCGCTCGCAGACCCTCGCACCGCTCGGACCGCAGACCCTCGCACCCCTTGGACCACAGACGTTCGGACCGCTCACAGACGCTCACACCGCTCGGACCGCAGACCCTCGCACCACTCACATCCCTCGCACCCCTCAGACCGCAGACCCTCGCACCGCTCGGACCGCAGACCCTCGCACGGCTCGGACCGCAGACCCTCGCACGGCTCGGCCCGCAGACCCTCGCACGGCTCGGCCCGCAGACCCTCGCACCGCTCGGACCGCGGACCCTCGCACAACTCACAGACCCTCGCACCGCTCTGACCGCGGACCCTCGCACAACTCACAGACCCTCGCACCACTCGGAGCGCGGACCCTCGAACAATTCACAGACCCTCGCACCGCTCGGACCGCGGACCCTCGCACAACTCACAGACCCTCGCACCGCTCTGACCGCAGACCCTCGCACCGCTTGCAGACCCTCGCACCACTCACAGACCCTCGCACGGCTCGGACCGCGGACCCTCGCACCGCTTGGACCGCGGACCCTCGCACTGCTCACAGACCCTCGCACCGCTCGGACCGCAGACCCTTGCACCACTCGCAGACCCTCGCAACGCTCGGACCACGGACCCTCGCACCACTCACAGACCCTCGCACCGCTCACAGACCCTCGCACCGCTCGGAATGCAGACCCTCGCACCACTCTCAGACACTCGCACCGCTCGGACCGCAGACCATCGCCCGCTCGGAGACCCTCGCAGCGCTCGGACCGCAGACCCTCGCACCACTCACAGACCCTCGCACCGCTCGGACCACAGACCCTCGCACCACTCACAGACCTTCGCACCGCTCGGATGGCAGACCCTCGCACCGCTCGCAGACCTTCGCACCGCTCAGACTGCAGACCCTCGCACCACTCACAGACCCTCGCACCGCTCGGACCGCAGACCCTCGCACCACTCACATCCCTCGCACCCCTCAGACCGCAGACCCTCGCACCGCTCGGACCGCAGACCCTCGCACCGCTCGGACCACCGACCCTCGCACGGCTCGGACCGCAGACCCTCGCACCGCTCGGACCGCGGACCCTCGCACAACTCACAGACCCTCGCACCGCTCGGACCGCGGACCCTCGCACAACTCACAGACCCTCGCACCGCTCGGACCGCGGACCCTCGCACCATTCACAGACCCTCGCACCGCTCGGACCGCAGACCCTCGCACCACTCACATCCCTCGCACCCCTCAGACCGCAGACCCTCGCACCGCTCGGACCGCAGACCCTCGCACCGCTCGGACCACCGACCCTCGCACGGCTCGGACCGCAGACCCTCGCACCGCTCACATCCCTCACACCACTCGCAGACCCTCGCACCCCTCAGACCGCAGACCCTCGCACCGCTCGCAGACCCTCGCACCACTCGCAGACCCTCGCACCACTCAGACCCTCGCACGGCTCGGACCGCAGAACTTCGCAACGTTCGGACCGCGGACCCTCGCACCGCTTGCAGACCCTCGCACCGCTCGGACCGCGGACCCTCGCACTGCTATCAGACCCTCGCACCGCTCGGACCGCGGACCCTCGCACCGCTCGCAGACCCTCGCACCGCTTGGACCGCGGACCCTCGCACTGCTATCAGACCCTCGCACCGCTCGGACCGCGGACCCTCGCACCGCTCGCAGACCCTCGCATCGCTCGCAGACCCTCGCACCACTCGCAGACCCTCGCACCGCTCAGACCACGGACACTCGCACCACTCACAGACCCTCGCAACGCTCGCAGACCCTCGCACCGCTCACAGACCCTCGCACCGCTCGCAGACCCTCGCACCGCACGCAGACCCTCGCACGGCTCGGAACACAGACCCTCGCACAACTCACAGATTGTCGCAGCGCTCGGACCGCAGACCCTCGCACCGCTCGGACCACAGACACTCGCACCGCTCGGACCACAGACACTCGCACCGCTCGCAGACCCTCGCACCGCTCGCAGACCCTCGCACTGCTCGGAACGCTGACCCTCGCACCGCTCGGACCACGGACCCTCGCACCACTCACAGACCCTCGCACCGCTCGCAGTCCCTCGCACCGCTCGCAGACCCTCGCACCGCTCGCAGACCCTCGCACCGCTCGCAGACCCTCGTACCGCTCGCAGACCCTCGCACCGCTCGCAGACCCTCGCACCGCTTGCAGACCCTCACACGGCTCGGACGGCAGACCCTCGCACCGCAGACCCTCGCACCGCAGACCCTCGCACCGCTCGGACCGCAGACCCTCGCACCGCTCGGACCGCAGACCCTCGCACCGCTCGGACCGCAGACCCTCGCACCGCTCGGACCGCAGACCCTCGCACCGCTCGGAACGCTGACCCTCGCACCGCTCGGACCGCAGACCCTCGCACCGCTCGCAGACCCTCGCACCGCTTGCAGACCCTCGCACCGCTCGGACCGCAGATCCTCGCACCGCTCGGACCGCGGACCCTCGCGCCGCTCGGACCGCAGACCCTCGCACCGCTCGGACCGCAGACCCTCGCACCGCTAACAGACCCTCACACCGCTCGGACCGCAGACCCTCGCACCGCTCGCAGACCCTCAAACCGCTCGGACCGCAGACCCTCAAACCGCTCGGACCGCAGACCCTCGCACCACTCGCAGACCCTCGCACCGCTCACAGACCCTCGCACCGCTCGCAGATCCTCGCACCGCTCGCAGACCCTCGCACCGCTCACAGACCCTCGCACCGCTCGGACCGCAGACCATCGCACCCCTCGGATCGCAGACCCTCGCACCGCTCGCAGACCATCGCACCGCTCGGACCGCAGACCCTCGCACCCCTTGGACCGCAGACGTTCGGACCGCTCACAGACCCTCGCACCGCTCACAGACGCTCACACCGCTCGGACTGCAGACCCTCGCACCACTCACATCCCTCGCACCCCTCAGACCGCAGACCCTCGCACCGCTCGGACTACAGACCCTCGCACGGCTCGGACCGCAGACCCTCGCACCCCTCGGACCGCAGACCCTCGCACCGCGGACCCTCGCACAACTCACAGACCCTCGCACCGCTCGGACCGCGGACCCTCGCACAACTCACAGACCCTCGCACCGCTCGGACCGCGGACCCTCGCACAACTCACAGACCCTCGCACCCCTCTGACCGCAGACCCTCGCACCGCTTGCAGACCCTCGCACCACTCACAGACCCTCGCACGGCTCGGACCGCAGACCCTCGCACCGCTTCGACCGCGGACCCTCGCACTGCTCACAGACCCTCGCACCGCTCAGACCGCTGACCCTTGCACCACTCGCAGACCCTCGCAACGCTCGGACCACGGACCCTCGCACCGCTCGCAGACCTTCGCACCGCTCGGACTGCAGACCCTCGCACCACTCACAGACCCTCGCACCGCTCGGACCGCAGACCCTCGCACCACTCACATCCCTCGCACCACTCAGACCGCAGACCCTCGCACCGCTCGGACCGCAGACCCTCGCACCGCTCGGACCACCGACCCTCGCACGGCTCGGACTGCAGACCCTCGCACCCCTCGGATCGCGGACCCTCGCACCGCTCGGACCGCAGACCCTCGCACCCCTCGGATCGCGGACCCTTGCACCGCTCGGACCGCGGACACTCGCACAACTCACAGACCCTCGCACCGGTCGGACCGCGGACCCTCGCACAACTCACAGACCCTCGCACCGCTCTGACCGCGGACCCTCGCACAACTCACAGACCCTCGCACCGCTCGGACCGCAGACCCTCGCACAACTCAGACCCTCGCACCGCTCGGACCGCGGACTCTCGCACAACTCACAGACCCTCGCACCGCTCTGACCACAGACCCTCGCACCACTTGCAGACCCTCGCACGGCTCGGACCGCAGACCCTCGGACCGCAGACCCTCGCACCGCTCGGACCGCGGACCCTCGCACTGCTCACAGACCCTCGCACCGCTCGGACCGCAGACCCTCGCACCGCTCACAGACCCTCGCACCGCTCGGACCGCAGACCCTCGCACCACTTCCAGACCCTCGCACCGCTCACAGGCCCTCGCACCGCTCGGAATTCAGACCCTCGCACCACTCCCAAACACTCGCACCGCAGACCATCGCACCGCTCGGAGACCCTCGCAGCGCTCGGACCGCAGACCCTTGCACCACTCGTAGACCCTCGCACCGTTCGGACCACGGACCCTCGCACCACTCACAGACCCTCGCACCGCTCACAGACCCTCGCACCGCTCGGACCGCAGACCCTCGCACCACTCCCAGACCCTCGCTCCGCTCACAGGCCCTCGCACCGCTCGGAATGCAGACCCTCGCACCACTCCCAGACACTCGCACCGCAGACCATCGCACCGCTCGGATACCCTCGCACCGCTCGGACCGCAGACCCTCGCACCGCTAACAGACCCTCGCACCGCAGACCCTCGCACCGCTCGCAGACTCTCGCACCGCTCGCAGACCCTCAAACTGCTCAGACCGCAGACCCTCGCACCGCTCACAGACCCTCGCACCGCTCGCAGACCCTCACACCGCTCGCAGACCCTCGCACGTCTCACAGACCCTCGCACCGCTCGGACCGCAGACCCTCGCACCGCTCGCAGACCCTCGCACCACTCGCACCGCAGACCCTCGCACCCCTCGGACCGCAGACCCTCACACCGCTCGCAGACCCTCGCACCACTCGCAGACCCTCGCACCGCTCGGACCGCAGACCCTCGCACCCCTTGGACTGCAGACGTTCGGACCGCTCACAGACCCTCGCACCGCTCACAGACGCTCACACCGCTCGGACCGCAGACCCTCGGACCGCAGACCCTCGCACCCTTCGGACCGCGGACCCTCGCACCACTCACAGACCTTCGCACCGCTCGGACCACAGACCCTCGCACCGCTCACAGACCTTCGCACCGCTCGGACTGCAGACCCTCGCACTGCTCAGACCGCGGACCCTCGCAATGCTCACAGACTCTCGCGCCCCTCGGACCGCAGACCCTCGCACCGCTCGGACCGCAGACCCTCGCACCGCTCGGACTGCAGACCCTCGCACCACTCACAGACCTTCGCACCGCTCGGATGGCAGACCCTCGCACCGCTCGCAGACCCTTGCACCGCTCGGACCGCAGACCCTCGCACAACTCACAGACCCTCGCAGCGCTCGGACCGCAGACCCTCGCACCGCTCGGACCGCAGACACTCGCACCGCTCGGACCGCAGACCCTCGCACCGCTCGGACCGCAGACCCTCGCACCGCTCGGACCGCAGACCCTCGCACCCCTCGGACCGCAGACCCTCGCACAGCTCGGACCGCAGACCCTCGCACAGCTCGGACCGCAGACTCTCGCACAGCTCGGACAGCAGACCCTCGCACAGTTCGGAACGCTGACCCTCGCACCGCTCGGACCGCAGACCATTGCACCGCTCACAGACCCTTGCACCGCTCGCAGACCCTCGCACCGCTCGCAAACCCTCGCACCGCTCGGACCGCTGACCCTCGCACCGCTCGGACCGCAGACCCTCGCACCGCTCGGACCGCAGACCCTCGCACCGCTCGGACCGCAGACCCTCGCACCGCTCGGACCGCAGACCCTCGCACCACTAACAGACCCTCGCACCGCTCGGACCGCAGACCCTCGCAGACTCTCGCACCGCTCGCAGTCCCTCAAATCGCTCAGACCGCAGACCCTCAAATCGCTCAGACCGCAGACCCTCGCACCGCTCACAGACCCTCGCACCGCTCGCAGACCCTCACACCGCTCGCAGACCCTCGCACGACTCGGACCGCAGACCCTCGCACCGCTCGGACAGCAGACCCTCGCACCGCTCGGACCGCAGACCCTCGGACCGCAGACCCTTGCACCGCTCGGACCGCAGACCCTCGCACCGCTCGGACCGCAGACCCTCGCACCGCTCGGACCACAGACACTCGCACCGCTCGCAGACCCTCGCACCGCTCGGACCGCAGACCCTCGCACCGTTCGGACCGCAGACCCTCGCACCACTCACATCCCTCGCAGCCCTCAGACCGCAGACCCTCGCACCGCTCGGACCGCAGACCCTCGCACCGCTCGGACCGCGGACCCTCGCACAACTCACAGACCCTCGCACCGCTGTAACCGCGGACCCTCGCACAACTCACAGACCCTCGCACCGCTCTGACCGCGGACCCTCGCACAACTCAGACACTCGCACCGCTCGGACCGCGGACCCTCGCACAATTCACAGACCCTCGCACCGCTCGGACCGTGGACTCTCGCACAACTCACAGACCCTTCCACCGCTCTGACCGCGGACCCTCGCACAACTCACAGACCCTCACACCGCTCGGACCACGGACCCTCGCACAACTCACAGACCCTCGCACCGCTCTGACCGCAGACCCTCGCACTGCTTGCAGACCCTCGCACCACTCACAGACCCTCGCACGGCTCAGACCGCAGACCCTCGGACCGCAGACCCTCGCACCGCTCGGACCACGGACACTCGCACCGCTCACAGACCCTCGCACCGCTCGGACCGCAGACCCTCGCACCGCTCGGACCGCGGACCCTCGCACCGCTCGCAACGCAGACCCTCGCACCGCTCGCAGACCCTCGCACCCCTCGGAACCGCAGACCCTCGCACCCCTCGGAACGCAGACCCTCGCAATGCTCGGAACGCAGACCCTCGCACCCCTCAGACCGCAGACCCTCGCACCCCTCGGAACGCAGACCCTCGCACCGCTCGGACCGCAGACCCTCGCACCACAGACCCTCGCACCGCTCGCAGACCCTCACACCGTGGACCCTCGCACCGCTCGGACCGCAGACCCTCGGACCGCAGACCCTTGCACCGCTCGGACCGCAGACCCTCGCACCGCTCGGACCGCAGACCCTCGCACCGCTCGGACCACAGACACTCGCACCGCTCGCAGACCCTCGCACCGCTCGGACCGCAGACCCTCGCACCGCTCGGACCGCAGACCCTCGCACCACTCACATCCCTCGCACCACTCAGACCGCAGACCCTCGCACCGCTCGGACCGCAGACCCTCGCACCGCTCGGACCACCGACCCTCGCACGGCTCGGACCGCAGACCCTCGCACCCCTCGGATCGCGGACCCTCGCACCGCTCGGACCGCAGACCCTCGCACCCCTCGGATCGCGGACCCTTGCACCGCTCGGACCGCGGACACTCGCACAACTCACAGACCCTCGCACCGGTCGGACCGCGGACCCTCGCACAACTCACAGACCCTCGCACCGCTCTGACCGCGGACCCTCGCACAACTCACAGACCCTCGCACCGCTCGGACCGCAGACCCTCGCACAACTCAGACCCTCGCACCGCTCGGACCGCGGACCCTCGCACAACTCACAGACCCTCGCACCGCTCGGACCGCGGACTCTCGCACAACTCACAGACCCTCGCACCGCTCTGACCACAGACCCTCGCACCACTTGCAGACCCTCGCACGGCTCGGACCGCAGACCCTCGGACCGCAGACCCTCGCACCGCTCGGACCGCGGACCCTCGCACTGCTCACAGACCCTCGCACCGCTCGGACCGCAGACCCTCGCACCGCTCACAGACCCTCGCACCGCTCGGACCGCAGACCCTCGCACCACTTCCAGACCCTCGCACCGCTCACAGGCCCTCGCACCGCTCGGAATTCAGACCCTCGCACCACTCCCAAACACTCGCACCGCAGACCATCGCACCGCTCGGAGACCCTCGCAGCGCTCGGACCGCAGACCCTTGCACCACTCGCAGACCCTCGCACCGTTCGGACCACGGACCCTCGCACCACTCACAGACCCTCGCACCGCTCACAGACCCTCGCACCGCTCGGACCGCAGACCCTCGCACCACTCCCAGACCCTCGCTCCGCTCACAGGCCCTCGCACCGCTCGGAATGCAGACCCTCGCACCACTCCCAGACACTCGCACCGCAGACCATCGCACCGCTCGGATACCCTCGCACCGCTCGGACCGCAGACCCTCGCACCGCTAACAGACCCTCGCACCGCAGACCCTCGCACCGCTCGCAGACTCTCGCACCGCTCGCAGACCCTCAAACTGCTCAGACCGCAGACCCTCGCACCGCTCGCAGACCCTCACACCGCTCGCAGACCCTCGCACGTCTCACAGACCCTCGCACCGCTCGGACCGCAGACCCTCGCACCGCTCGCAGACCCTCGCACCACTCGCACCGCAGACCCTCGCACCCCTCGGACCGCAGACCCTCACACCGCTCGCAGACCCTCGCACCACTCGCAGACCCTCGCACCGCTCGGACCGCAGACCCTCGCACCCCTTGGACTGCAGACGTTCGGACCGCTCACAGACCCTCGCACCGCTCACAGACGCTCACACCGCTCGGACCGCAGACCCTCGGACCGCAGACCCTCGCACCCTTCGGACCGCGGACCCTCGCACCACTCACAGACCTTCGCACCGCTCGGACCACAGACCCTCGCACCGCTCACAGACCTTCGCACCGCTCGGACTGCAGACCCTCGCACTGCTCAGACCGCGGACCCTCGCAATGCTCACAGACTCTCGCGCCCCTCGGACCGCAGACCCTCGCACCGCTCGGACCGCAGACCCTCGCACCGCTCGGACTGCAGACCCTCGCACCACTCACAGACCTTCGCACCGCTCGGATGGCAGACCCTCGCACCGCTCGCAGACCCTTGCACCGCTCGGACCGCAGACCCTCGCACAACTCACAGACCCTCGCAGCGCTCGGACCGCAGACCCTCGCACCGCTCGGACCGCAGACACTCGCACCGCTCGGACCGCAGACCCTCGCACCGCTCGGACCGCAGACCCTCGCACCGCTCGGACCGCAGACCCTCGCACCCCTCGGACCGCAGACCCTCGCACAGCTCGGACCGCAGACCCTCGCACAGCTCGGACCGCAGACTCTCGCACAGCTCGGACAGCAGACCCTCGCACAGTTCGGAACGCTGACCCTCGCACCGCTCGGACCGCAGACCATTGCACCGCTCACAGACCCTTGCACCGCTCGCAGACCCTCGCACCGCTCGCAAACCCTCGCACCGCTCGGACCGCTGACCCTCGCACCGCTCGGACCGCAGACCCTCGCACCGCTCGGACCGCAGACCCTCGCACCGCTCGGACCGCAGACCCTCGCACCGCTCGGACCGCAGACCCTCGCACCACTCACAGACCCTCGCACCGCTCGGACCGCAGACCCTCGCAGACTCTCGCACCGCTCGCAGTCCCTCAAATCGCTCAGACCGCAGACCCTCAAATCGCTCAGACCGCAGACCCTCGCACCGCTCACAGACCCTCGCACCGCTCGCAGACCCTCACACCGCTCGCAGACCCTCGCACGACTCGGACCGCAGACCCTCGCACCGCTCGGACAGCAGACCCTCGCACCGCTCGGACCGCAGACCCTCGGACCGCAGACCCTTGCACCGCTCGGACCGCAGACCCTCGCACCGCTCGGACCGCAGACCCTCGCACCGCTCGGACCACAGACACTCGCACCGCTCGCAGACCCTCGCACCGCTCGGACCGCAGACCCTCGCACCGTTCGGACCGCAGACCCTCGCACCACTCACATCCCTCGCAGCCCTCAGACCGCAGACCCTCGCACCGCTCGGACCGCAGACCCTCGCACCGCTCGGACCGCGGACCCTCGCACAACTCACAGACCCTCGCACCGCTGTAACCGCGGACCCTCGCACAACTCACAGACCCTCGCACCGCTCTGACCGCGGACCCTCGCACAACTCAGACGCTCGGACCGCGGACCCTCGCACAATTCACAGACCCTCGCACCGCTCGGACCGTGGACTCTCGCACAACTCACAGACCCTTCCACCGCTCTGACCGCGGACCCTCGCACAACTCACAGACCCTCACACCGCTCGGACCACGGACCCTCGCACAACTCACAGACCCTCGCACCGCTCTGACCGCAGACCCTCGCACTGCTTGCAGACCCTCGCACCACTCACAGACCCTCGCACGGCTCAGACCGCAGACCCTCGGACCGCAGACCCTCGCACCGCTCGGACCACGGACACTCGCACCGCTCACAGACCCTCGCACCGCTCGGACCGCAGACCCTCGCACCGCTCGGACCGCGGACCCTCGCACCGCTCGCAACGCAGACCCTCGCACCGCTCGCAGACCCTCGCACCCCTCGGAACCGCAGACCCTCGCAATGCTCGGAACGCAGACCCTCGCACCCCTCAGACCGCAGACCCTCGCACCCCTCGGAACGCAGACCCTCGCACCGCTCGGACCGCAGACCCTCGCACCACAGACCCTCGCACCGCTCGCAGACCCTCACACCGTGGACCCTCGCACCCCTTGGACCGCAGACCCTCGCACCACTCACACCACAGACCCTCGCACCACTCACAGACCCTCGCACCGCTCGCAGACCCTCACACCGTGGACCCTCTATCCCCTTGGACCGCAGACCCTCGCACCGCTCACATCCCTCAGACCGCAGACCCTCGCACCGCTCGCAGACCCTCGCACGGCTAGGACCGCAGACCCTCGCACCGCTCACATCCCTCACACCACTCACAGACCCTCGCACCCCTCAGACCGCAGACCCTCGCACCGCTCGCAGACCCTCGCACCACTCGCAGACCTTCGCACAACTCACAGACCCTCGCACGGCTCGGACCGCAGAAGTTCGCACCGCTCGGACCGCGGACCCTCGCACCGCTTGCAGACCCTCGCACCGCTCAGACCGCGGACCCTCGCACTGCTATCAGACCCTCGCACCGCTCGGACCGCGGACCCTCGCACCGCTCGCAGACCCTCGCACCGCTCAGACCACGGACCCTCGCACCACTCACAGACCCTCGCACCGCTCGCAGACCCTCGCACCGCTCGCAGACCCTCGCACCGCTCGCAGACCCTCGCACCGCTCGGACCGCAGACCCTCGCACCGCTCGGACCGCAGACCCTCGCACCGCAGACCCTCGCACCGCTCGGACCACAGACCCTCGCACAACTCACAGACCCTCGCAGCGCTCGGACCGCAGACCCTCGCACCGCTCGGACCACAGACACTCGCACCGCTCACAGACCCTCGCACCGCTCGCAGACCCTCGCACCGCTCGGACCGCAGACCCTTGCACCGCTCGGACCGCTGACCCTCGCACCGCTCGGACCGCAGACCCTCGCACCGCTCGCAGACCCTCGCACCGCTCACACCGCAGACCCTCGCACCACTCGCAGACCCTCGCACCGCTCACAGACCCTCGCACCGCTCGCAGACCCTCACACCGCTTGGACCGCAGACCCTCGCACCGCTCGCAGACCCTCGCACCACTCGCACCGCAGACCCTCGCACCCCTCGGACCGCATACCCTCGCACCACTCACATCCCTCGCACCCCTCAGACCGCAGACCCTCGCACCGCAGACCCTCGCACCGCTCGGACCGCAGACCCTCGCACGGCTCGGACCGCAGACCCTCGCACGGCTCGGACCGCAGACCCTCGCACCCCTCGGACCGCAGACCCTCGCACAACTCACAGACCCCTGCACCGCTCTGACCGCGGACCCTCGCACAACTCACAGACCCTCGCACCGCTCGGACCGCGGACCCTCGCACAACTCACAGACCCTCGCACCACTCGGACCGCGGACCCTCGCACAACTCAGACCCTCGCACCGCTCTGACCGCGGACCCTCGCACAACTCACAGACCCTCGCACCGCTCGGACCGCGGACCCTCGCAAAACTCACAGACCCTCGCACCGCTCTGACCACAGCCCCTCGCACCGCTTGCAGACCCCGCACCACTCACAGACCCTCGCACGGCTCGGACCGCAGACCCTCGCACCACTCACAGACCCTCGCACCGCTCGGACCACAGACGCTCGCACCACTCACAGACCTTCGCACCGCTCGGATGGCAGACCCTCGCACCGCTCGCAGACCCTCGCACCGCTCGGGCCGCAGACCCTCGCACCACTCACATCCCTCGCACCCCTCAGACCGCAGACCCACGCACGGCTCGGACCGCAGACCCTCGCACGGCTCGGACCGCAGACCCTCGCACCCCTCGGACCGCAGACCCTCGCACCGCTCGGACCGCAGACCCTCGCACCGCTCGGACCGCAGACCCTCGCACCCCTCGGACCGCAGACCCTCGCACCGCTCGGACCGCGGACCCTCGCACCGCTCGGACTGCGGACCCTCGCACAACTCACAGACCCTCGCACCGCTCGGAAAGCGGACCCTCACACAACTCACAGACCCTCGCACTGCTCTGACCACAGACCCTCGCACCGCTCGGACCGCGGACCCTCGCACTGCTCGCAGACCCTCGCACAACTCGCAGACCCTCGCACTGCTCGGACCACGGACCCTCGCACCACTCACAGACCCTCGCAACGCTCGCAGACCCTCGCACCGCTCACAGACCCTCGCACCGCTCGCAGACCTTCGTACCGCTCGCAGACCCTCGCAGACCCTCGCACCGCTCGCAGACCCTCACACGGTTCGGACCGCAGACCCTCGCACCGCTCGGACCGCAGACCCTCGCACCGCTCGGACCGCAGACCCTCGCACCGCAGACCCTTGCACCGCTCGGACCGCAGACCCTCGCACAACTCACAGACCCACGCAGCGCTCGGACCGCAGACCCTCGCACCGCTCGGACCACAGACCCTCGCACCGCTCGCAGACCCTCGCACCGCTCGGACCGCAGACCCTCGCACCGCTCGGACCGCAGACCCTCGCACCGATCGCAGACCCTCGCACCGCTTGCAGACCCTCGCATCGCTCGGACCGCGGACCCTCGCACCGCTCGGACCGCAGACCCTCGCACCGCTAACAGACCCTCGCACCGCTCGGACCGCAGACCCTCGCACCGCTCGCAGACCCTCGCACCGCTCGCAGACCCTCGCACCGCTCGCAGACCCTCAAACCGCTCGGACCGCAGACCCTCGCACCACTCGCAGACCCTCGCACCGCTCACAGACCCTCGCACCGCTCACAGACCCTTGCACCGCTCGGACCGCAGACCATCGCACCGCTCGCAGACCCTCGCACCACTCGCAGACCCTCGCACCACTCGGACCGCAGACCCTCGCACCCCTCGGACCGCAGACCCTCACACCGCTCGCAGACCCTCGCACCACTCGGACCGCAGACCCTCGCACCCCTCGGACCGCAGACCCTCACACCGCTCGCAGACCCTCGCACCGCTCGGACCGCAGACCCTCGCACCCCTTGGACCGCAGACGTTCGGACCGCTCACAGACCCTCGCACCGCTTGCAGACCCTCGCACCGCTCGGACCGCTGACCCTCGCACCGCTCGGACCGCGGACCCGCGCACCGCTCAGACCGCAGACCCTCGCACCGCTAACAGACCCTCGCACCGCTCGGACCGCAGACCCTCGCACCGCTTGCAGACCCTCGCACCGCTCGCAGACCCTCAAACCGCTCGGACCGCAGACCCTCGCACCACTCGCAGACCCTCGCACCGCTCACAGACCCTCGCACCGCTCACAGACCCTCGCACCGCTCGGACCGCAGACCATCGCACCGCTCGCAGACCCTCGCACCACTCGCAGACCCTCGCACCACTCGGACCGCAGACCCTCGCACCCCTCGGACCGCAGACCCTCACACCGCTCGCAGACCCTCGCACCACTCGCAGACCCTCGCACCACTCGGACCGCAGACCCTCGCACCCCTCGGACCGCAGACCCTCACACCGCTCGCAGACCCTCGCACCGCTCGGACCGCAGACCCTCGCACCCCTTGGACCGCAGACGTTCGGACCGCTCACAGACCCTCGCACCACTCGCAGACCCTTGCACCGCTCGGACCGCTGACCCTCGCACCGCTCGGACCGCGGACCCTCGCACCGCTCGGACCGCAGACCCTCGGACCGCAGACCCTCGCACCGCTTGCAGACCCTCGCACCGCTCGCAGACCCTCGCACCACTCGCAGACCCTCGCACCGCTCACAGACCCTCGCACCGCTCACAGACCCTCGCACCGCTCGGACCGCAGACCATCGCACCGCTCGCAGACCCTCGCACCACTCGCAGACCCTCGCACCACTCGGACCGCAGACCCTCGCACCCCTCGGACCGCAGACCCTCACACCGCTCGCAGACCCTCGCACCACTCGCACCGCAGACCCTCGCACCCCTCGGACCGCAGACCCTCACACCGCTCGCAGACCCTCGCACCGCTCGGACCGCAGACCCTCGCACCCCTTGGACCGCAGACCCTCGCACCCCTCGGACCGCAGACCCTCACACCGCTCGCAGACCCTCGCACCGCTCGGACCGCAGACCCTCGCACCCCTTGGACCGCAGACGTTCGGACCGCTCACAGACCCTCGCACCACTCGCAGACCCTTGCACCGCTCGGACCGCTGACCCTCGCACCGCTCGGACCGCGGACCCTCGCACCGCTCGGACCGCAGACCCTCGCACCGCTAACAGACCCTCGCACCGCTCGGACCGCAGACCCTCGCACCGCTTGCAGACCCTCGCACCGCTCGCAGACCCTCAAACCGCTCGGACCGCAGACCCTCGCACCACTCGCAGACCCTCGCACCGCTCACAGACCCTCGCACCGCTCACAGACCCTCGCACCGCTCGGACCGCAGACCATCGCACCGCTCGCAGACCCTCGCACCACTCGCAGACCCTCGCACCACTCGGACCGCAGACCCTCGCACCCCTCGGACCGCAGACCCTCACACCGCTCGCAGACCCTCGCACCACTCGCACCGCAGACCCTCGCACCCCTCGGACCGCAGACCCTCACACCGCTCGCAGACCCTCGCACCGCTCGGACCGCAGACCCTCGCACCCCTTGGACCGCAGACGTTCGGACCGCTCACAGACCCTCGCACCACTCGCAGACCCTTGCACCGCTCGGAACGCTGACCCTCGCACCGCTCGGACCGCAGACCCTCGCACCGCTCGCAGACCCTCGCACCGCTCGCAGACCCTCGCACCGCTCGGACCGCAGACCCTCGCACCACTCACAGACCCTCGCACCACTCGCAGACCCTCGCACCACTCGGACCGCAGACCCTCGCACCCCTCGGACCGCATACCCTCGCACCCCTCGGACCGCATACCCTCGC
The DNA here is from genome assembly GCA_030390025.1 of Squalus acanthias. NCBI lineage: Eukaryota > Metazoa > Chordata > Chondrichthyes > Squaliformes > Squalidae > Squalus > Squalus acanthias. Next base: position 27,508,608 of record CM059446.1, on the reverse strand, counting down.
ACCACTCACATCCCTCGCACCCCTCAGACCGCAGACCCTCGCACCGCTCGGACCGCAGACCCTCGCACGGCTCGGACCGCAGAGCCTCGCACCCCTCGCACCGCAGACCCTCGCACAACTCACAGACCCTTGCACCGCTCTGACCGCGGACCCTCGCACAACTCACAGACCCTCGCACCGCTCGGACCGCGGACCCTCGCACAACTCACAGACCCTCGCACCGCTCGGACCGCGGACCCTCGCACAACTCACAGACCCTCGCACCGCTCTGACCGCGGACCCTCGCACAACTCACAGACCCTCGCACCGCTCGGACCGCGGACCCTCGCACAACTCACAGACCCTCGCACCGCTCTGACCACAGACCCTCGCACCGCTTGCAGACCCTCGCACCACTCACAGACACTCGCACCGCAGACCATCGCACCACTCACAGACCCTCGCACCGCTCGGACCACAGACGCTCGCACCACTCACAGACCTTCGCACCGCTCGGATGGCAGACCCTCGCACCGCTCGCAGACCTTCGCACCGCTCGGACTGCAGACCCTCGCACCACTCACAGACCCTCGCACCGCTCGGACCGCAGACCCTCGCACCACTCACATCCCTCGCACCCCTCAGACCGCAGACCCACGCACGGCTCGGACCGCAGACCCTCGCACGGCTCGGACCGCAGACCCTCGCACCCCTCGGACCGCAGACCCTCGCACCGCTCGGACCGCAGACCCTCGCACGGCTCGGACCGCAGACCCTCGCACCCCTCGGACCGCAGACCCTCGCACCGCTCTGACCGCGGACCCTCGCACAACTCACAGACCCTCGCACCGCTCTGACCGCGGACCCTCGCACAACTCACAGACCCTCGCACCGCTCGGACCATGGACCCTCGCACAACTCACAGACCCTCGCACCGCTCTGACCGCGGACCCTCGCACAACTCACAGACCCTCGCACCGCTCGGACCACGGACCCTCGCACAACTCACAGACCCTCGCACTGCTCTGACCACAGACCCTCGCACCGCTCGGACCGCGGACCCTCGCACTGCTCGCAGACCCTCGCACCGCGGACCCTCGCACCGCTCGCAGACCCTCGCACCGCTCGCAGACCCTCGCACCGCTCGGACCGCAGACCCTCGCGCCGCTCGGACTGCAGACCCTCGCACCGCAGACCCTCGCACCGCTCGGACCGCAGACCCTCGCACCGCTCGGAACGCTGACCCTCGCACCGCTCGGACCGCAGACCCTCGCACCGCTCGCAGACCCTCGCACCGCTCGGACCGCTGACCCTCGCACCGCTCGGACCGCGGACCCTCGCACCGCTCGGACCGCGGACCCTCGCACCGCTCGGACCGCGGACCCTCGCACCGCTCGGACCGCGGACCGTCGCACCGCTAACAGACCCTCACACCGCTCGGATCGCAGACCCTTGCACCGCTCGCAGACCCTCGCACCGCTCGCAGACCCTCGCACCGCTCGCAGACCCTCAAACTGCTCGGACCGCAGACCCTCGCACCACTCGCAGACCCTCGCACCGCTCACAGACCCTCGCACCGCTCGCAGACCCTCGCACCGCTCGCAGACCCTCGCACCGCTCGGACCGCAGACCATCGCACCGCTCGCAGACCCTCGCACCACTCGCAGACCCTCGCACCCCTCGGACCGCAGACCCTCGCACCCCTCGGACCGCAGACCCTCACACCGCTCGCAGACCCTCGCACCACTCGCAGACCCTCGCACCGCTCGGACCGCAGACCCTCGCACCCCTTGGACCGCAGACGTTCGGACCGCTCACAGACCCTCGCACCGCTCACAGACGCTCACACCGCTCGGACCGCAGACCCTCGCACCACTCACATCCCTCGCACCCCTCAGACCGCAGACCCTCGCACCGCTCGGACCGCAGACCCTCGCACGGCTCGGACCGCAGACCCTCGCACCGCTCGGACCACAGACCCTCTCACCGCTCGGACCGCGGACCCTCGCACAACTCACAGACCCTCGCACCGCTCGGACCGCGGACCCTCGCACAATTCACAGACCCTCGCACCGCTCGGACCGCGGACCCTCGCACAACTCACAGACCCTCGCACCGCTCTGACCGCAGACCCTCGCACCGCTTGCAGACCCTCACACCACTCACAGACCCTCGCACGGCTCGGACCGCAGACCCTCGCACCGCTTGGACCGCGGACCCTCGCACTGCTCATAGACCCTCGCACCGCTCGGACCGCAGACCCTTGCACCACTCGCAGACCCTCGCAACGCTTGGACCACGGACCCTCGCACCACTCACAGACCCTCGCACCGCTCGGAATGCAGACCCTCGCACCACTCTCAGACACTCGCACCGCTCGGACCGCAGACCATCGCACCGCTCGGAGACCCTCGCAGCGCTCGGACCGCAGACCCTCGCACCACTCACAGACCCTCGCATCGCTCGGACCGCAGACCCTCGCACCACTCACAGACCCTCGCACCGCTCGGACCACAGACCCTCGCACCACTCACAGACCTTCGCACCGCTCGGATGGCAGACCCTCGCACCGCTCGCAGACCTTCGCACCGCTCGGACTGCAGACCCTCGCACCACTCACAGACCCTCGCACCGCTCGGACCGCAGACCCTCGCACCACTCACATCCCTCGCACCCCTCAGACCGCAGACCCTCGCACCGCTCGGACCGCAGACCCTCGCACCGCTCGGACCACCGACCCTCGCACGGCTCGGACCGCAGACCCTCGCACCCCTCGGATCGCGGAACCTCGCACCGCTCGGACCGCGGACCCTCGCACAACTCACAGACCCTCGCACCGCTCGGACCGCGGACCCTCGCACCACTCACAGACCCTCGCACCGCTCGGACCGCAGACCCTCGCACCACTCACATCCCTCGCACCCCTCAGACCGCAGACCCTCGCACCGCTCGGACCGCAGACCCTCGCACCGCTCGGACCACCGACCCTCGCACGGCTCGGACCGCAGACCCTCGCACCCCTCGGATCGCGGAACCTCGCACCGCTCGGACCGCGGACCCTCGCACAACTCACAGACCCTCGCACCGCTCGGACCGCGGACCCTCGCACAACTCACAGACCCTCGCACCGCTCTGACTGCGGACCCTCGCACAACTCACAGACCCTCGCACCGCTCGGACCGCGGACCCTCGCACAACTCACAGACCCTCGCACCGCTCGGACCGCGGACCCTCGCACAACTCACAGACCCTCGCACCGCTCTGACCACAGACCCTCGCACTGCTCACGGACCCTCGCACCGCTCACAGACCCTCGCACCGCTCGGACCGCAGACCCTCGCACCGCTCGGAATTCAGACCCTCGCACCACTCCCAAACACTCGCACCGCAGACCATCGCACCGCTCGGAGACCCTCACACCGCTCGGACCGCAGACCCTCGCACCACTCCCAGACCCTCGCACCGCTCGGAATGCAGACCCTCGCACCACTCCCAGACCCTCGCACCGCTCGGACCGCAGACCATCGCACCGCTCGGAGACCCTCACACCGCTCGGACCGCAGACCCTCGCACCACTCACAGACCCTCGCACCGCTCGGAATGCAGACCCTCGCACCACTCACAGACCCTCGCACCGCTCGGACCGCAGACCATCGCACCGCTCGGACCGCAGACCCTCGCACCACTCACAGACCCTCGAACCGCTCGGACCGCAGACCCTCGCACCGCTCACAGACCCTCGCACCGCTCACAGACCTTCGCACCGCTCGGATGGCAGACCCTCGCACCGCTCGCAGACCCTCACACCGCTCGGACCACAGACCCTCGCACCGCTCACAGACCTTCGCACCGCTCGGACCGCAGACCCTCGCACCACTCACAGACCCTCGCACCGCTCGGACGGCAGACCCTCGCACCGCTCAGACGGCAGACCCTCGCACCGCTCAGACGGCAGACCCTCGCACCGCTCGGACGGCAGACCCTCGCACCGCTCGGACGGCAGACCCTCGCACCGCTCGGACGGCAGACCCTCGCACCGCTCGGACGGCAGACCCTCGCACCGCTCGGAACGCTGACCCTCGCACCGCTCGGACCGCAGACCCTCGCACCGCTCGGACCGCAGACCCTCGCACCGCTCGGACCGCAGACCCTCGCACCTCTCGGACCGCAGACCCTCGCACCTCTCGGACCGCAGATACCTCGCACCGCTCGGACCGCAGACCCTCGCACCGCTCGGAACGCAGACCCTCGCACCGCTCGCAGACCCTCGCACCGCTCGCAGACCCTCGCACCGCTCGGACCGCTTACCCTCGCACCGCTCGGACCGCAGATACCTCACACCGCTCGGACCGGAGACCCTCGCACCGCTCGGACCGCAGACCCTCGCACCGCTAACAGACCCTCGCACCGCTCGGACCGCAGACCCTCGCACCACTCGCAGACTCTCGCACCGCTCGCAGACCCTGAAACCGCTCGGACCGCAGACCCTCGCACCACTCGCAGACCCTCGCACCGCTCACAGACCTTCGCACCGCTTGCATACCCTCACACCGCTCGCAGACCCTCGCACCGCTCACAGACCCTCGCACCGCTCGGACCGCAGACCCTCGCACCGCTCGCAGACCCTCGCACCACTCGGACCGCAGACCCTCGCACCCCTCGGACCGCAGACCCTCGCACCGCTCGCAGACCCTCGCACCACTCGCAGACCCTCGCACCGCTCGGACCGCAGACCCTCGCACCCCTTGGACCGCAGACGTTCGGACCGCTCACAGACCCTCGCACCGCTCACAGACCCTCGCACCGCTCGGACCGCAGACCCTCGCACCACTCACATCCCTCGGACCGCAGACCCTCGCACCGCTCGGACCGCAGACCCTCGCACGGCTCGGACCGCAGACCATCGCACCCCTCGGACCGCGGACCCTCGCACAACTCACAGACCCTCGAACCGCTCGGACCGCAGACCCTCGCACCACTCACAGACCCTCGCACCGCTCGGACCACATACCCTTGCACCGCTCACAGACCTTCGCACCGCTCGGACTGCAGAACCTCGGACCGCAGACCCTCGCACCACTCACAGACCTTCGCACCGCTCGGATGGCAGACCCTCGCACCGCTCGGACCGCAGACCATCGCACCCCTCGGACCGCGGACCCTCGCACAACTCACAGACCCTCGCACCGCTCGGACCGCGGACCCTCGCACAACTCACAGACCCTCGCACCGCTCTGACCGCGGACCCTCGCACAGCTCAGACACTCGCACCGCTCGGACCGCGGACCCTCGCACAATTCACAGACCCTCGCATCGCTCGGACCGCAGACCCTCGCACCACTCACAGACCCTCGCACCGCTCGGACCACAGACCCTCGCACCACTCACAGACCTTCGCACCGCTCGGATGGCAGACCCTCGCACCGCTCGCAGACCTTCGCACCGCTCGGACTGCAGACCCTCGCACCACTCACAGACCCTCGCACCGCTCGGACCGCAGACCCTCGCACCACTCACATCCCTCGCACCCCTCAGACCGCAGACCCTCGTACCGCTCGGACCGCAGACCCTCGCACCGCTCGGACCACCGACCCTCGCACGGCTCGGACCGCAGACCCTCGCACCCCTCGGATCGCGGAACCACGCACCGCTCGGACCGCGGACCCTCGCACAACTCACAGACCCTCGCACCGCTCGGACCGCGGACCCTCGCACAACTCACAGACCCTCGCACCGCTCTGACCGCGGACCCTCGCACAACTCACAGACCCTCGCACCGCTCGGACCGCGGACCCTCGCACAACTCACAGACCCTCGCACCGCTCGGACCGCGGACCCTCGCACAACTCACAGACCCTCGCACCGCTCTGACCACAGACCCTCGCACTGCTCACGGACCCTCGCACCGCTCACAGACCCTCGCACCGCTCGGACCGCAGACCCTCGCACCGCTCGGAATTCAGACCCTCGCACCACTCCCAAACACTCGCACCGCAGACCATCGCACCGCTCGGAGACCCTCACACCGCTCGGACCGCAGACCCTCGCACCACTCCCAGACCCTCGCACCGCTCGGAATGCAGACCCTCGCACCACTCCCAGACCCTCGCACCGCTCGGACCGCAGACCATCGCACCGCTCGGAGACCCTCACACCGCTCGGACCGCAGACCCTCGCACCACTCACAGACCCTCGCACTGCTCGGAATGCAGACCCTCGCACCACTCCCAGACCCTCGCACCGCTCGGACCGCAGACCATCGCACCGCTCGGAGACCCTCGCAGCGCTCGGACCGCAGACCCTCGCACCACTCACAGACCCTCGAACCGCTCGGACCGCAGACCCTCGCACCGCTCACAGACCCTCGCACCGCTCACAGACCTTCGCACCGCTCGGATGGCAGACCCTCGCACCGCTCGCAGACCCTCACACCGCTCGGACCACAGACCCTCGCACCGCTCACAGACCTTCGCACCGCTCGGACTGCAGAACCTCGGACCGCAGACCCTCGCACCGCTCGGACCGCAGACCCTCGCACCACTCACAGACCCTCGCACCGCTCGGACGGCAGACCCTCGCACCGCTCGGACGGCAGACCCTCGCACCGCTCGGACGGCAGACCCTCGCACCGCTCGGACGGCAGACCCTCGCACCGCTCGGACGGCAGACCCTCGCACCGCTCGGACGGCAGACCCTCGCACCGCTCGGACGGCAGACCCTCGCACCGCTCGGACGGCAGACCCTCGCACCGCTCGGACGGCAGACCCTCGCACCGCTCGGACGGCAGACCCTCGCACCGCTCGGACGGCAGACCCTCGCACCGCTCGGACGGCAGACCCTCGCACCGCTCGGAACGCTGACCCTCGCACCGCTCGGACCGCAGACCCTCGCACCGCTCGGACCGCAGACCCTCGCACCGCTCGGACCGCAGACCCTCGCACCTCTCGGACCGCAGACCCTTGCACCTCTCGGACCGCAGATACCTCGCACCGCTCGGACCGCAGACCCTCGCACCGCTCGGAACGCAGACCCTCGCACCGCTCGCAGACCCTCGCACCGCTCGCAGACCCTCGCACCGCTCGGACCGCTGACCCTCGCACCGCTCGGACCGCAGATACCTCGCACCGCTCGGACCGGAGACCCTCGCACCGCTCGGACCGCAGACCCTCGCACCGCTAACAGACCCTCGCACCGCTCGGACCGCAGACCCTCGCACCACTCGCAGACTCTCGCACCGCTCGCAGACCCTGAAACCGCTCGGACCGCAGACCCTCGCACCACTCGCAGACCCTCGCACCGCTCACAGACCTTCGCACCGCTTGCATACCCTCACACCGCTCGCAGACCCTCGCACCGCTCACAGACCCTCGCACCGCTCGGACCGCAGACCCTCGCACCGCTCGCAGACCCTCGCACCACTCGGACCGCAGACCCTCGCACCCCTCGGACCGCAGACCCTCGCACCGCTCGCAGACCCTCGCACCACTCGCAGACCCTCGCACCGCTCGGACCGCAGACCCTCGCACCCCTTGGACCGCAGACGTTCGGACCGCTCACAGACCCTCGCACCGCTCACAGACCCTCGCACCGCTCGGACCGCAGACCCTCGCACCACTCACATCCCTCGGACCGCAGACCCTCGCACCGCTCGGACCGCAGACCCTCGCACGGCTCGGACCGCAGACCATCGCACCCCTCGGACCGCGGACCCTCGCACAACTCACAGACCCTCGAACCGCTCGGACCGCAGACCCTCGCACCACTCACAGACCCTCGCACCGCTCGGACCACATACCCTCGCACCGCTCACAGACCTTCGCACCGCTCGGACTGCAGAACCTCGGACCGCAGACCCTCGCACCACTCACAGACCTTCGCACCGCTCGGATGGCAGACCCTCGCACCGCTCGGACTGCAGACCATCGCACCCCTCGGACCGCGGACCCTCGCACAACTCACAGACCCTCGCACCGCTCGGACCGCGGACCCTCGCACAACTCACAGACCCTCGCACCGCTCTGACCGCGGACCCTCGCACAGCTCAGACACTCGCACCGCTCGGACCGCGGACCCTCGCACAATTCACAGACCCTCGCATCGCTCGGACCGCAGACCCTCGCACCACTCACAGACCCTCGCACCGCTCGGACCACAGACCCTCGCACCACTCACAGACCTTCGCACCGCTCGGATGGCAGACCCTCGCACCGCTCGCAGACCTTCGCACCGCTCGGACTGCAGACCCTCGCACCACTCACAGACCCTCGCACCGCTCGGACCGCAGACCCTCGCACCACTCACATCCCTCGCACCCCTCAGACCGCAGACCCTCGCACCGCTCGGACCGCAGACCCTCGCACCGCTCGGACCACCGACCCTCGCACGGCTCGGACCGCAGACCCTCGCACCCCTCGGATCGCGGAACCTCGCACCGCTCGGACCGCGGACCCTCGCACAACTCACAGACCCTCGCACCGCTCGGACCGCGGACCCTCGCACAACTCACAGACCCTCGCACCGCTCTGACCGCGGACCCTCGCACAACTCACAGACCCTCGCACCGCTCGGACCGCGGACCCTCGCACAACTCACAGACCCTCGCACCGCTCGGACCGCGGACCCTCGCACAACTCACAGACCCTCGCACCGCTCTGACCACAGACCCTCGCACTGCTCACGGACCCTCGCACCGCTCACAGACCCTCGCACCGCTCGGACCGCAGACCCTCGCACCGCTCGGAATTCAGACCCTCGCACCACTCCCAAACACTCGCACCGCAGACCATCGCACCGCTCGGAGACCCTCACACCGCTCGGACCGCAGACCCTCGCACCACTCCCAGACCCTCGCACCGCTCGGAATGCAGACCCTCGCACCACTCCCAGACCCTCGCACCGCTCGGACCGCAGACCATCGCACCGCTCGGAGACCCTCACACCGCTCGGACCGCAGACCCTCGCACCACTCACAGACCCTCGCACCGCTCGGAATGCAGACCCTCGCACCACTCCCAGACCCTCGCACCGCTCGGACCGCAGACCATCGCACCGCTCGGAGACCCTCGCAGCGCTCGGACCGCAGACCCTCGCACCACTCACAGACCCTCGAACCGCTCGGACCGCAGACCCTCGCACCGCTCACAGACCCTCGCACCGCTCACAGACCTTCGCACCGCTCGGATGGCAGACCCTCGCACCGCTCGCAGACCCTCACACCGCTCGGACCACAGACCCTCGCACCGCTCACAGACCTTCGCACCGCTCGGACTGCAGAACCTCGGACCGCAGACCCTCGCACCGCTCGGACCGCAGACCCTCGCACCACTCACAGACCCTCGCACCGCTCGGACGGCAGACCCTCGCACCGCTCGGACGGCAGACCCTCGCACCGCTCGGACGGCAGACCCTCGCACCGCTCGGACGGCAGACCCTCGCACCGCTCGGACGGCAGACCCTCGCACCGCTCGGAACGCTGACCCTCGCACCGCTCGGACCGCAGACCCTCGCACCGCTCGGACCGCAGACCCTCGCACCGCTCGGACCGCAGACCCTCGCACCTCTCGGACCGCAGACCCTCGCACCTCTCGGACCGCAGATACCTCGCACCGCTCGGACCGCAGACCCTCGCACCGCTCGGAACGCAGACCCTCGCACCGCTCGCAGACCCTCGCACCGCTCGCAGACCCTCGCACCGCTCGGACCGCTGACCCTCGCACCGCTCGGACCGCAGATACCTCGCACCGCTCGGACCGGAGACCCTCGCACCGCTCGGACCGCAGACCCTCGCACCGCTAACAGACCCTCGCACCGCTCGGACCGCAGACCCTCGCACCACTCGCAGACTCTCGCACCGCTCGCAGACCCTGAAACCGCTCGGACCGCAGACCCTCGCACCACTCGCAGACCCTCGCACCGCTCACAGACCTTCGCACCGCTTGCATACCCTCACACCGCTCGCAGACCCTCGCACCGCTCACAGACCCTCGCACCGCTCGGACCGCAGACCCTCGCACCGCTCGCAGACCCTCGCACCACTCGGACCGCAGACCCTCGCACCCCTCGGACCGCAGACCCTCGCACCGCTCGCAGACCCTCGCACCACTCGCAGACCCTCGCACCGCTCGGACCGCAGACCCTCGCACCCCTTGGACCGCAGACGTTCGGACCGCTCACAGACCCTCGCACCGCTCACAGACCCTCGCACCGCTCGGACCGCAGACCCTCGCACCACTCACATCCCTCGGACCGCAGACCCTCGCACCGCTCGGACCGCAGACCCTCGCACGGCTCGGACCGCAGACCATCGCACCCCTCGGACCGCGGACCCTCGCACAACTCACAGACCCTCGAACCGCTCGGACCGCAGACCCTCGCACCACTCACAGACCCTCGCACCGCTCGGACCACATACCCTCGCACCGCTCACAGACCTTCGCACCGCTCGGACTGCAGAACCTCGGACCGCAGACCCTCGCACCGCTTGGACCGCAGACCCTCGCACCACTCACAGACCTTCGCACCGCTCGGATGGCAGACCCTCGCACCGCTCGGACCGCAGACCATCGCACCCCTCGGACCGCGGACCCTCGCACAACTCACAGACCCTCGCACCGCTCGGACCGCGGACCCTCGCACAACTCACAGACCCTCGCATCGCTCTGACCGCGGACCCTCGCACAGCTCAGACACTCGCACCGCTCGGACCGCGGACCCTCGCACAATTCACAGACCCTCGCACCACTCACAGACCCTCGCACCACTCTGACCGTGGACCCTCGCACAACTCACAGACCCTCGCACCGCTCGGACCGCGGACCCTCGCACAACTCACAGACCCTCGCACCGCTCTGACCGCAGACCCTCGCACCGCTTGCAGACCCTCGCACCACTCACAGGCCCTCGCACGGCTCCGACCGCAGACCCTCGGACCGCAGACCCTCGCACCGCTCGGACCGCGGACCCACGCACTGCTCACAGACCCTCGCGCCGCTCGGACCGCAGACCCTTGCACCACTCGCAGACCCTCGCACCACGGACCCTCGCACCACTCACAGACCCTCGCACCGCTCACAAACCCTCGCACCGCTCGGACCGCAGACCCTCGCACCACTCCCAGACCCTCGCACCGCTCACAGACCCTCGCACCGCTCGGAATGCAGACCCTCGCACCACTCCCAGACACTCGCACCGCTCGGACCGCAGACCATCGCACCGCTCGGAGACCCTCGCAGCGCTCGGACCGCAGACCCTCGCACCACTCACAGACCCTCGCACCGCTCGGACCGCAGACCCTCGCACCACTCACAGACCCTCGCACCGCTCGGACCACAGACCCTCGCACCACTCACAGACCTTCGCACCGCTCGGACCGCAGACCCTCGCACCCTCGCACAACTCACAGCCCCTCGCACAACTCAGACCCTCGCACTGCTCTGACCGCGGACCCTCGCACAACTCACAGACCCTCGCACCGCTCGGACCGCGGACCCTCGCACAATTCACAGACCCTCGCACCGCTCGGCCCGCGGACCCTCGCACAACTCACAGACCCTCGCACCGCTCGGACCGCGGACCCTCGCACAACTCACAGACCCTCGCACCGCTTGGACCGCGGACCCTCGCACAACTCACAGACCCTCGCACCGCTCTGACCGCAGACCCTCGCACCGCTTGCAGACCCTCGCACCACTCACAGACCCTCGCACGGCTTAGACCGCAGACCCTCGGACCGCAGACCTTCGCACCGCTCGGACCGCGGACCCTCGCACTGCTCACAGACCCTCGCACCGCTCGGACCGCAGACCCTTGCACCACTCGCAGACCCTCGCACTGCTTGGACCACGGACCCTCGCACCACTCACAGACCCTCGCACCGCTCACAAACCCTCGCACGGCTCGGACCGCAGACCCTCGCACCCCTCGGACCGCGGACCCTTGCACCGCTCGGACCGCGGACCCTCGCACAACTCACAGACCCTCGCACCGCTCTGACCGCGGACCCTCGCACAACTCACAGACCCTCGCACCACTCGGACCGCGGACCCTCGCACAACTCACAGACCCTCGCACCGCTCTGACCACAGACCCTCGCACCGCTTGCAGACCCTCGCACCACTCACAGACCCTCGCACGGCTCGGACCGCAGACCCTCGCACCGCAGACCCTCGCACCGCTCGGACCGCAGACCCTAGCACCACTCACAGACCCTCGCACCGCTCGGACCGCAGACCCTCGCACCACTCACAGACCCTCGCACCGCTCGGGCCACAGACCCTCGCACCACTCACAGCCCTTCGCACCGCTCGGATGGCAGACCCTCGCACCGCTCGCAGACCTTCGCACCGCTCGGACTGCAGACCCTCGCACCACTCACAGACCCTCGCACCGCTCAGACCGCAGACCCTCGCACCACTCACAGACCCTCGCACCCCTCGGACCGCAGACCCTCGCACCCCTCGGACCGCAGACCCTCGCACCCCTCGGACCGCAGACCCTCACACCGCTCGCAGACCCTCGCACCACTCGCAGACCCTCGCACAGCTCGGACTGCAGACCCTCGCACCGCTCGGACTGCAGACCCTCGCAACGCTCACAAACCTTCGCGCCGCTCTGATTGAAATCACTCACTACTTCTATGCATTAAATCAATCAATTGGATAAGTCAGGCCACAGGACATTGTTTCCCAGAGAGAGTGAGGAATGTCCTTTTAGCTTTCACTCTTCAGCCTCACTGTGAAGGTAACATTTTCAGACTGGCCTTCATGTGACCCCTCCCCAGATACCTGAGGCTCTGTTCCCAGTCACTTGTTGATCATGCCCGTTCACTCTGCTCTGTGGCACTAATTCACGGGAAATCTTACGTTCGGCGATATGCAAATGAGTTTGTGTGGAAACCTGAACCATTACTTCACATCGGAACAATAACACAATTTCAAGCACAGTTTGCGCCAAGATTTCCGATTGTGCCCAAAGCGGAAGGTCTACCCTTTATGTTTTACACTCGGTGAACCTTTGTGATATTAGGGCAGCCCTGGCATCCCGGGCAGCAATGTAAGTGACGTAAGAAAACTACTAGCACTTGGTCTAAGCGTAAACAAAGCTTTAATCAACTGTTTTTCAACATGGAGATCTAGTTGCGTCCTTCACTAGTTCCTGTTAAAGAATGTCCTGAGCAAGCTGGGCCCATGCCCAAGTATTTATACTCTCCCTGGACAGCGCCACCAGCAGGCCACCCAGTATTATTTCATGAGTCATTTCCACATGAATGACAAGATTCATGTCAGTAAGCTGGTCTGGCGATGGGTTCCCCATCTTCATCCTCCTCCTCCTCCTCTTCTACGGACCCTCGCACAACTCACAGACCCTCGCACCGCTCTGACCGCGGACCCTCGCACAACTCACAGACCCTCGCACCGCTCGGAATGCAGACCCTCGCACCACTCCCAGACCCTCGCACCGCTCGGACCGCAGACCATCGCACCGCTCGGAGACCCTCACACCGCTCGGACCGCAGACCCTCGCACCACTCCCAGACCCTCGCACCGCTCGGAATGCAGACCCTCGCACCACTCCCAGACCCTCGCACCGCTCGGACCGCAGACCATCGCACCGCTCGGAGACCCTCACACCGCTCGGACCGCAGACCCTCGCACCACTCACAGACCCTCGCACCGCTCGGAATGCAGACCCTCGCACCACTCCCAGACCCTCGCACCGCTCGGACCGCAGACCATCGCACCGCTCGGAGACCCTCGCAGCGCTCGGACCGCAGACCCTCGCACCACTCACAGACCCTCGAACCGCTCGGACCGCAGACCCTCGCACCGCTCACAGACCCTCGCACCGCTCACAGACCTTCGCACCGCTCGGATGGCAGACCCTCGCACCGCTCGCAGACCCTCACACCGCTCGGACCACAGACCCTCGCACCGCTCACAGACCTTCGCACCGCTCGGACTGCAGAACCTCGGACCGCAGACCCTCGCACCGCTCGGACCGCAGACCCTCGCACCACTCACAGACCCTCGCACCGCTCGGACGGCAGACCCTCGCACCGCTCGGACGGCAGACCCTCGCACCGCTCGGACGGCAGACCCTCGCACCGCTCGGACGGCAGACCCTCGCACCGCTCGGACGGCAGACCCTCGCACCGCTCGGACGGCAGACCCTCGCACCGCTCGGACGGCAGACCCTCGCACCGCTCGGAACGCTGACCCTCGCACCGCTCGGACCGCAGACCCTCGCACCGCTCGGACCGCAGACCCTCGCACCTCTCGGACCGCAGACCCTCGCACCTCTCGGACCGCAGATACCTCGCACCGCTCGGACCGCAGACCCTCGCACCGCTCGGACCGCAGACCCTCGCACCGCTCGCAGACCCTCGCACCGCTCGCAGACCCTCGCACCGCTCGGACCGCTGACCCTCGCACCGCTCGGACCGCAGATACCTCGCACCGCTCGGACCGGAGACCCTCGCACCGCTCGGACCGCAGACCCTCGCACCGCTAACAGACCCTCGCACCGCTCGGACCGCAGACCCTCGCACCACTCGCAGACTCTCGCACCGCTCGCAGACCCTGAAACCGCTCGGACCGCAGACCCTCGCACCACTCGCAGACCCTCGCACCGCTCACAGACCTTCGCACCGCTTGCATACCCTCACACCGCTCGCAGACCCTCGCACCGCTCACAGACCCTCGCACCGCTCGGACCGCAGACCCTCGCACCGCTCGCAGACCCTCGCACCACTCGGACCGCAGACCCTCGCACCCCTCGGACCGCAGACCCTCGCACCACTCGCAGACCCTCGCACCGCTCGGACCGCAGACCCTCGCACCCCTTGGACCGCAGACGTTCGGACCGCTCACAGACCCTCGCACCGCTCACAGACCCTCGCACCGCTCGGACCGCAGACCCTCGCACCACTCACATCCCTCGGACCGCAGACCCTCGCACCGCTCGGACCGCAGACCCTCGCACGGCTCGGACCGCAGACCATCGCACCCCTCGGACCGCGGACCCTCGCACAACTCACAGACCCTCGAACCGCTCGGACCGCAGACCCTCGCACCACTCACAGACCCTCGCACCGCTCGGACCACATACCCTCGCACCGCTCACAGACCTTCGCACCGCTCGGACTGCAGAACCTCGGACCGCAGACCCTCGCACCGCTTGGACCGCAGACCCTCGCACCACTCACAGACCTTCGCACCGCTCGGATGGCAGACCCTCGCACCGCTCGGACCGCAGACCATCGCACCCCTCGGACCGCGGACCCTCGCACAACTCACAGACCCTCGCACCGCTCGGACCGCGGACCCTCGCACAACTCACAGACCCTCGCATCGCTCTGACCGCGGACCCTCGCACAGCTCAGACACTCGCACCGCTCGGACCGCGGACCCTCGCACAATTCACAGACCCTCGCACCACTCACAGACCCTCGCACCACTCTGACCGTGGACCCTCGCACAACTCACAGACCCTCGCACCGCTCGGACCGCGGACCCTCGCACAACTCACAGACCCTCGCACCGCTCTGACCGCAGACCCTCGCACCGCTTGCAGACCCTCGCACCACTCACAGGCCCTCGCACGGCTCCGACCGCAGACCCTCGGACCGCAGACCCTCGCACCGCTCGGACCGCGGACCCACGCACTGCTCACAGACCCTCGCGCCGCTCGGACCGCAGACCCTTGCACCACTCGCAGACCCTCGCACCACGGACCCTCGCACCACTCACAGACCCTCGCACCGCTCACAAACCCTCGCACCGCTCGGACCGCAGACCCTCGCACCACTCCCAGACCCTCGCACCGCTCACAGACCCTCGCACCGCTCGGAATGCAGACCCTCGCACCACTCCCAGACACTCGCACCGCTCGGACCGCAGACCATCGCACCGCTCGGAGACCCTCGCAGCGCTCGGACCGCAGACCCTCGCACCACTCACAGACCCTCGCACCGCTCGGACCGCAGACCCTCGCACCACTCACAGACCCTCGCACCGCTCGGACCACAGACCCTCGCACCACTCACAGACCTTCGCACCGCTCGGACCGCAGACCCTCGCACCCTCGCACAACTCACAGCCCCTCGCACAACTCAGACCCTCGCACTGCTCTGACCGCGGACCCTCGCACAACTCACAGACCCTCGCACCGCTCGGACCGCGGACCCTCGCACAATTCACAGACCCTCGCACCGCTCGGCCCGCGGACCCTCGCACAACTCACAGACCCTCACACCGCTCGGACCGCGGACCCTCGCACAACTCACAGACCCTCGCACCGCTTGGACCGCGGACCCTCGCACAACTCACAGACCCTCGCACCGCTCTGACCGCAGACCCTCGCACCGCTTGCAGACCCTCGCACCACTCACAGACCCTCGCACGGCTTAGACCGCAGACCCTCGGACCGCAGACCTTCGCACCGCTCGGACCGCGGACCCTCGCACTGCTCACAGACCCTCGCACCGCTCGGACCGCAGACCCTTGCACCACTCGCAGACCCTCGCACTGCTTGGACCACGGACCCTCGCACCACTCACAGACCCTCGCACCGCTCACAAACCCTCGCACGGCTCGGACCGCAGACCCTCGCACCCCTCGGACCGCGGACCCTTGCACCGCTCGGACCGCGGACCCTCGCACAACTCACAGACCCTCGCACCGCTCTGACCGCGGACCCTCGCACAACTCACAGACCCTCGCACCACTCGGACCGCGGACCCTCGCACAACTCACAGACCCTCGCACCGCTCTGACCACAGACCCTCGCACCGCTTGCAGACCCTCGCACCACTCACAGACCCTCGCACGGCTCGGACCGCAGACCCTCGCACCGCAGACCCTCGCACCGCTCGGACCGCAGACCCTAGCACCACTCACAGACCCTCGCACCGCTCGGACCGCAGACCCTCGCACCACTCACAGACCCTCGCACCGCTCGGACCACAGACCCTCGCACCGCTCACAGCCCTTCGCACCGCTCGGATGGCAGACCCTCGCACCGCTCGCAGACCTTCGCACCGCTCGGACTGCAGACCCTCGCACCACTCACAGACCCTCGCACCCCTCGGACCGCAGACCCTCGCACCCCTCGGACCGCAGACCCTCGCACCCCTCGGACCGCAGACCCTCGCACCCCTCGGACCGCAGACCCTCGCACCGCTCGCAGACCCTCGCACCACTCGCAGACCCTCGCACAGCTCGGACTGCAGACCCTCGCACCGCTCGGACTGCAGACCCTCGCACCGCTCGGACTGCAGACCCTCGCACCACTCACAAACCTTCGCGCCGCTCAGATTGAAATCACTCACTACTTCTATGCATTAAATCAATCAATTGGATAAGTCAGGCCACAGGACATTGTTTCCCAGAGAGAGTGAGGAATGTCCTTTTAGCTTTCACTCTTCAGCCTCACTGTGAAGGTAACATTTTCAGACTGGCCTTCATGTGACCCCTCCCCAGATACCTGAGGCTCTGTTCCCAGTCACTTGTTGATCATGCCCGTTCACTCTGCTCTGTGGCACTAATTCACGGGAAATCTTACGTTCGGCGATATGCAAATGAGTTTGTGTGGAAACCTGAACCATTACTTCACATCGGAACAATAACACAATTTCAAGCACAGTTTGCGCCAAGATTTCCGATTGTGCCCAAAGCGGAAAGTCTACCCTTTATGTTTTACACTCGGTGAACCTTTGTGATATTAGGGCAGCCCTGGCATCCCGGGCAGCAATGTAAGTGACGTAAGAAAACTACTAGCACTTGGTCTAAGCGTAAACAAAGCTTTAATCAACTGTTTTTCAACATGGAGATCTAGTTGCGTCCTTCACTAGTTCCTGTTAAAGAATGTCCTGAGCAAGCTGGGCCCATGCCCAAGTATTTATACTCTCCCTGGACAGCGCCACCAGCAGGCCACCCAGTATTATTTCATGAGTCATTTCCACATGAATGACAAGATTCATGTCAGTAAGCTGGTCTGGCGATGGGTTCCCCATCTTCATCCTCCTCCTCCTCCTCTTCTACGTTCTCCTCATCCGAAGGTGGGTGTTGAGCCCCTTCGTCCCTCCACCTGCGGTCCTCTCTGCTGCGCAATGTTGCAGGACGCAGCACACCCCGATCATTCTGGGCACCCTCACTGGCGAGTACTGAAGGACACCTCCAGACCTATCCAGGCACCCAAAGCGCATCTTCAACATTCCGATGGCTTGTTGTACGACACACCTGGTGGTCATGTAGCTCTCGCTGTAGCGCTCCTGCTCCTCGATGGTGGGGTTCCTCACGGGTGTCGTGAGCTAAGTTTGAAGGGCGTATCCCTTGTCTCCTCCGAGCCAGCCCTTAAGTCTGCTTCCTGGAATGACAAGGTCTGGAATGTTGGACTGCCTCAGTATGAAAGCATCATGACAGCTCCCAGAGAATCTGGCCCAGACCTGCATCAACCTCCTCTTGTGGTTGCACACCAGCTGCGCATTGATGGACGAATATCCCCTGCCGTTTCTAAAATCTCCTGGTTGCTGTGGCAGTGCTCGGATTGCCAAGTGTGTGCAGTCGGTGGCACCCTGTACCTGAGGGAATCCAGCCAGAGAGGCGAATCTTACCACCCGCTCATTCTGTCATCACAGGAGAAGTTTACATAACTCCCAGCCCTGGCAAACAATCCATCTGTCACCTGCCTCATACATTTATGTGCAGCAGATTGAGAGGCCCTTGAGATGTCTCCGGTAGTGCCTGGAAGGAACCAGACTCAAAATAATTGAGGGCGTTGGACACCGTCGCAGCCATTGGTTACGCGTGTCCGCCAGGCCCAGCAGGGAGCAGGGCTTCTTCTAGGAAGCTGCAGATCTCTGCCTCCACCTGATGTGACAATCTCAGCCTGTGGAAGCACTGCTCCTCCGAGAGGTCAAGGAAGCTCAGCCGCTGTCTGTAATTCTTGTTACATGGGTAATGCCTCCTGCGAACTCGGCCTCCCTCCTGTGCCCCTCCCTCCTGTGCCCCTCCCTCCCATGCCCCTCTCCTGTGCCCCTCCCTCCCATGCCCCTCTCCTGTGCCCCTCCCTCCTGTGCCCCTCTCCTGTGCCCCTCCCTCCCGTGCCCCTCTCCTGTGCCCCTCCCTCCTGTGCCCCTCTCCTGTGCCCCTCCCTCCCGTGCCCCTCCCCCATGTGCCCCTCCCCTGTGCCTCTCCCTCCTGTGCCCCTCTCCCATGCCCCTCTCCTGTGCCCCTCCCTCCCGTGCCCCTCTCATGCACTGAACCCACTACAGCCACCGTCGATGCCGTGGACGGTGATGGTCTTCCTCCTCTGACGAGCAGTCTAACACATCCAGCGCTCCTCCCATCCTGGTCCTGTCAGTTGTGAATCCTCCAAAGTTGAGAAAAGGCTGTATCCACACGAGCACTCTCTGCCAAACATTTGCCAGAGGGAACTGAGACACCAGCTGTAATCAGTGAGCTTTTATTCAGATGGGGCAATGACCAGTTTAAATACCCACCTGAACCGTGGCTCAAACTCGCCTTCGTTTCCCTGGTCAGTTTCCCGAGCCCCGGGAAACTCGTGCTGGAGACGTTAAATTTAGAGCGAAATCAAATTCAGTTTGCAAATGCTTCATTAACGTCTCCTGAGGACGTTAATTGCACCAAAAGCTCCCCGCCCGCCCGCACTAATTAAAGCCCCAACTTCAGGTTTCTCACCGACGTCCAAATGCGCCTCCGTTAAATCCAGAGGTGGGCGCGTTGGAGCCGGGTTGCGGTCAGGATCGAAAAATCATTAATTCTAACCCCCACCTGCCCCCAGCCCACCCATTCTTGGGGGGTTAAAATTCCCCACATACAGTATATAAGCAAGGAAGTGATGCTAAACCTTTATAAAACACTGGTTAGGCCTCAACTAGAGTATTGTGTTCAATTCTGGACAGAACACTTTAGGAAGGATGTCAAGGCCTTGGAGAGGGTGCAGAGGGGATTTACTAGAATGGTACCAGGGATGAGGGACCTCAGTTATGTGGACAGACTGGAGAAGCTGGGGTTGTTCTCCTTAGAGCAGAGAAAGTTAAGAGGAGAGTTACATCGGATTACACAGGATATATGGCACAGAAACAGGCCATTCGGCCCAACCAGTCCATGCCGACGTTTATGCTCCACTCGAGCCTCCTCCCGTCTTTCCTCATCTAAATCTATCAGCATAACCCTCTATTCCCTTCTCCCTCATATGCTTGTCCAGCCTCCCCTTAAATGCATCCATACTATTCGTTTCAACCACTCCCTGTGGTAGCAAGTTCCACATTCTCACCACTCTCTGGGTAAAGAAGTTTCTTCTGAATTCCCTATTGGATTTCTTGGTGACTATCTTAGATTGATGGGCTCTAGTTATGCTCTTCCCCACAAGTGGAAACATTCTCTCTGTATCCACTCTATCAAAACCTTTCATAATTTTATAGACCTCTATTAGGTCACCCCTCAGCCTTCGCTTTTCAAGAGAAAAGAGAGCCAGCCTGTTCATCCTTTCCTGATATGTACACCCTCGCATTTCTGGTATCATCCTTGTAAATCTTCTCTGCGCCCTCTCCAGTGCCTCTATATCCTTTTGAAATATGGCGACCAGAACTGCCCGCAATACTCTAAGTATGGTCTAATCAAGGTTCGATACAGGTTTAGCTATCCGCCAGTCCTCTGGCACTACACCTTTTTCTAACAAATTATTAAATATGTGTAGTAATGCCTCTGCTATCCCCAGGTGTTCAAAATTATGAAGGGTTTTGATAGAGTAAATAGGGGAAACTGTTTCCACTGGCAGGAGGGTCGGTAACCAGTGGACACAGATTCAAAGTCATTGGTAAAAGAACGAGGAGAGATGAGGAGAATTTTTTTTTTTCCGCAGTGAGTTGTGATCTGGAACGCGCTGCCTGACAGGGCGGTGGAAACAGATTCAATAGTAACTTTCAAAAGGGGAATTTCTGGTATCATCCTTGTAAATCTTCTCTGCACCCTCTCCAGTGCCTCTATATCCTTTTGAAATATGGCGACCAGAACTGCCCGCAGTACTCCAAGTATGGTCTAACCAAGGTTCGATACAGGTTTAGCATAACTTCCCTACTTTTCAATTCTATACCTCTAGAAATAAACCCTAGTGCTTGGTTTGCTTTTTTATGGCCTTGTTAACCTGTAGCGCAACTTTTAGTGATTTGTGTATTTGTACTCCTAGATCCCTTTGTTCCTCTATCCCACCTAAACTCGCACCCTCCAAGTGATAAGTGACCTCCCTATTCTTCCTACCAAAATGTAATACCTCACATTTATCTGTGTTGAACTTCATTTGCCAATTAAATGCCCATTCTGCAAGCTTATTAATGTCCTCCTGTAATTTGTTGCAGTCCTCCTCAGTATTGACTATTCCTCCAATTTGGTATCATCCGCAAATTTAGAAATTGTGTTTTTGATTCCAAAGTCTAAATCGTTAAGGTAAATTGTGAACAGCAGTGGTCCCAACACTGATCCTTGTGGAATACCACTACCCACCTTCTGCCACTGTGAATAGCTACCCTTTACCCCTACTCTCTGCTTTCTGTCCTGAAGCCAGCCAGCAATCCATTCTGCTACTTGTCCCCTGACTCCGTATTCTCTGACCTTGTTCATTAGTCTATTATGGGGTACCTTATCAAAGGCCTTTTGAATATCCAGATAAATTACATCTACTATATTACCATTGTCCACTCTCTGTTACCTCTTCAAAAAATTCAATAAGGTTGGTCAAGCAAGATTTTCCCTTTTGAAATCCATGCTGACTATTCATTATTATACTCTTCGTTTCTAGATGTTCTTCTATTTTCTCCTTTAGTAGCGAATTCCATTATTTTTCCTACCACCGATGTGACGTTGACTGGTCTATAATTCCCTGGTCATGTTCTATCCCCCTTCTTAAACATTGGTATTATGTTAGCTATCCGCCAGTCCTCTGGCACTACACCTTTTTCTAACAAATTATTAAATATGTGTAGTAATGCCTCTGCTATCCCCAGGTGTTCAAAATTATGAAGGGTTTTGATAGAGTAAGTAAGGGGAAACTGTTTCCACTGGCAGGAGGGTCGGTAACCAGTGGACACAGATTCAAAGTCATTGGTAAAAGAACGAGGAGAGATGAGGAGAATTTTTTTTTTCCGCAGCGAGTTGTGATCTGGAACGCGCTGCCTGACAGGGCGGTGGAAACAGATTCAATAGTAACTTTCAAAAGGGGAATTGGAAAAATACTTGAAGTGGAAAAACTAGCAGGGCTGTGGGGAAAGAGCAGGGGGGAGTGGGACTAATTGGAGAGCTCTTTCAAAGAGCCGGCACAGGCACGATGGGCCGAATGGCCTCGTTCTGTGCTGTATCATGCTGTGAAGACACTCTATAAATGCAGGTCTTTATTTCCGGCCGTGTCTCTGTGTTGCAGTGAGAAACCGCAACTCTCACCTCCCACCACCAGGTGGCCCTCTCTTGTCTTTTCCCACAAATTACTCAAAGTGTTTTTTGACAAAAAGTGTTTGTTTATCATTTTATTTCCCCAGTAACTGAAAGGTTCAGCATCCAGAATAAGACTCCTAAATAAATAACAAATATAGATATATATATTTCACAATAACATGATTCACTATATTAATTGAATAAATTCAGAGAAACTCTGCTGGGGGGAGTCCAGAACAAGGGGCACAATCTTAAAATTAGAGCCAGGCCATTCAGGGGTGAAATCAGGAAGCACTAAGGGTGGTGGAAATCTGGAACTCTCTCCTCCAATAGGCTGTGGATGCTGGGGGTCAATTGAAATTTTCAAGACTGAGATCGACAGATTTTTGTTAGTTAAGGGTATCAGGGGATATGGAGCAATGACGGGGAAATGGAGTTAAGGTACAGATCAGCCATGATCTGATTAAATAGCAGAACAGACTCGAGGGGCTGAATGGCCTATCCTTCTTCCTGTGTTCCTAATTGTCTTTTATGCCGTGTAATACCTTTATTAAAGACTTGGGCCTAGCAATTGGATAAGACCCGAAAACGGGTGCGGGGATCGTGTTGCACCATCAACCCGCGCCCGTTCGGCGGACTGCAGGCAGCAGGCAAACTTGTGCTGCCTGCTCATTTACATGATTGGAGCGTTCAGCACAGCGATGAACGCACTGCTGGGTGGCTGAACGCTCAGCAGGGGGCCTATGTTTGTGCGAGGCTAGCACCAATTAAAGCTAGCCTCCACTTCTTAAAGGCAGTCTGGACCTCTTAAAGGGGAGGTGCATTCTGCCTGCAGCAGCTCAAGCAACTGGTTGTGGAGGCAAGGCTCAGAAAGAAGAAGACTGAGTAATGGCTCAACAGGCCAGAGAAAGGGCTCCAAGGTTCTCAGATACAGCACGGAGGTCTTGGTCCAGGAGGCCAACTCCAGGAGAGAGGTCCTCTTTCCACAGGGGGCCAGGAGGCCCTCCAGGCAACAGACCAGATGGCAGTGGGAGCAGATAGCCACTGTGGTGAATGCCAGCAGTGTAGCCCCGAGGACCTGGACTCAGAGCAGGAAGAAGTTTAATGACCTCACACGAGTGGTCAAGGTCAGTGAATTCATCTTCAAATGCCAAATCCCACCATCTGCACCACTAGCCTCACACACTGCTCAATGCACCACACCCCCATCACTCACCTACCAACAATCTCTACCAAACACAACTCATACCTCACAATCATAGCTTCACCTCACCTGCACACACTTACCACTGCTGCAAGCCTCACACCCACATCTCACAGCTTGAACACACTGTCAGCTATTCAACCATGACAGGCACATTGCACCACACTCACTGACACACTTCACCCAATCACATTGCACCACACTCACTGACACACTTCACCCAATCACATTGCACCAAACTCACTGACACACTTCACCCAATCACATTGCACCAAACTCACTGACACACTTCACCCAATCACATTGCACCACACTCACTGACACACTTCACCCAATCACATTGCACCACACTCACTGACACACTTCACCCAATCACATTGCACCAAACTCACTGACACACTTCACCCAATCACATTGCACCACACTCACTGACACACTTCACCCAATCACATTGCACCACACTCACTGACACACTTCACCCAATCACATTACACCACACTCACTGACACACTTCCCTTTCTCTTGCAGGAAAAGATGGCGCATAACCGGCGCCAGCAGACCTTAACCAGCATGGGGCAGGCTCGCCTGCATCACCTCACCCCGATGGAGGAGACGGTGCTGGCCATTCTTGGCTGAAAGAATACAAGATGCCGGTATCCTCATACGTTATCCTCCTTCTCACATCCCACTTCCCCCTCATCCCACAACCTCTTCTGATTTACAATCTGCATACGGTGTAAGCATGCTTCCCCCCCGCCCGCCCTCACCACAGCCCTCCCCTTGTGCCTTTCTCAGTTCAGAAACCCAAGAATCCAGCCTGCCCAGCCAGTGGGTCAACCAGAAGAGGGAGAGGACAGTGAAGAAGAAGAAGAAGAAACACCGTCACTCGATTTCACACTCCCAGCCACCAGCTCAGATACTGACACTCCGTGTACTTTAGAGGATAGATTAGACGCGGGATCAGCACGTGGTGAGACACCGGGCACGAGTGGGCTGTAGCCAGGGTGGGGGAAAGGGTAGCTCAGGTGCCAGCTCCCCGGAGGGTGAGGTCGCACACGAGTTCTGCCGCACAGGACTCAGATAAAGACTTCGATGGGGTGGCTGACAGAAGAACGCTGGTGGGTATGCAGAATGAAATGCTTGGTGCATTGGCCGGCCTGCCAGAAAGCTTGAATGCAATAGCAAGGAGCATGGAGGAGTCCGGCTCCAACCTTGCACAGGGCGTTTGGCAGAGCTTGGAGCCCATCCTTTGCAGCGTGGAAGGGGTGGGCAGATCCATTAACACACTTGTGGACCCAACCATCATGCCGCATCTGATGGCCGAAATCTCAGCTTCCATTACAGCACAAGCAGAAGCCACCCAACATCTGAGTGCTGCAGTGGAAGCTCAGACTGAAGTCATGCAAGTTCAGCTTGCTCCATGCAAGCTCAGACTGCTGCCATCATGGCTGGGTTTACCAGTGTTGAAAGGGGCTTGCAGCATGTCACAGCAGTCCAGCAATCTGTCCTCCAACAGATTAATAGGATTGCTGAGGCGCCACCACTGCAGAGGCTCTGTGGAGGCCGACACTGCTGTCCTCTCTCAGGATGACAGCATTCATCCTCCCACCACTGCCACTCCGCCAGTGCCCTTGCTGTTGCCTGTCAGCTAGCCAGCCCAGACTGCTGCCACCCATGCCGAGGTGGTGCAGTCCGAAGCTGGGCCTACCCGGCCCAGAGGTGCTCGAGTTCATCCTGCAAGGCCACCTGCAGTCTTCCCCACTGAAAGTCAGCAGCCTTCCACCAGCCAGGCTGCAGCCACTGGGGTAGCACTGCGTAGGAGCACTTGGATAGGCAAAGGCACACGCAAGACAGTCACGAAGGGAATGCACAAGGGTGATGAGTTGATTTTTTGATGTAATATTGGATGGATAGATGTATAAAGTTGGATTGGACTCTTTGTTTTGTGGTGGCTTTTATTGCAGCATTGTGGCCAAGAGGACACTGTGATAGTCATTAACAGAGGGATGGTACGGTATGGGACTAATATTGAAAGGGGAATTGGGGTTGCGTTCACTTGTACCGCAGGTGGATGATTCGATCCCAGATATCCTGGCCAGAAAGGGGCTGTCTGGGGTTGCCTCCTTCTTTCTGCTTCCTCCTCTTCCTCCTTCTCCTCCTCTTCCTATCCTTCTCCTGCTGCTCCTGAGCTGGTGGCCATATCCCTGGTGGCAAGGGCTGTGCCCTCATGTGGGCCAGGTTGTGGAGGATATAGCAGGTCACCACACACAATACTCTAGGGCTCCTCCAGAGCGGTTCAGGCAGCAGAGCTGTTGCTTCAGCTTCCCAATGGTCTGCTTTATGATGTTTCATGTGGCAGCATGGTATAGGCATGCTGCCCACGCGTGGTTGGGTTGTGGTGTGGCGTCATGGGCCAGGTGCTCAAGGGATAGCCCTTGTCGCCCAGAAGCCGCCCTCTGGTTTGTCTTGGTGGCTCAAAGACTGAGGGAGCAGCGGACTGCTGCAGAATAAAAGCATCATGTCTGCTGCCGGGATACCGGGCATTCACTGTCATGATGCGCTGAGTATGGTCGCACACCAACTGCACATTCGATGAGTGGTAACTTTCGCAGTTGCGGTACATTTCAGCATTTATAAACAGTGCTCGCAAAGCCACGTGCGTGCAGTCATTGGCGCCCTGCACCATGGGAAGTCCGCTATCCTGGCAAAGCCACGTGCACGCTCCGTCTACTTCTCTCTGGTCAGAGAGAAAACAATGAAGTCCCCTTTCCTGGCATAAAGAGTGTCTGTCGCCTCTCTTATGCAGCAGCGGATGGCAAACTGGGAGATGTTACAGATGTCGCCTGCTCCAGCCTGGAAGGATCCCGACATGAAGAAATTCAGGGCCATTGGCAGCGCTGTCCTTGCCCTGGAGTGAGGCTGCAGGTCTGGTTGCAAGAGGTGGCAGAGTTCTGTGAGCACCTCCTTCATAAAGCACAGATGCCTCACACACCGCCCCCGGCTCAGGCTGAGAAAAGAGAATTGCTCTCGGAAGACCCTAGGTGGGTAAGGCCTCCTGCTGAGAGCCCTTCTCCCCCTCCCCTTCCTCCCTCTGCGAGCAGCTTGTCGTCTTCTTCGCTGCCTCTGCTCCATCTCTCTGTCATACTGCAGGCCAAGGGTGATGACAACTCGAGCCCCCATGACTGGGAGCAAGTGGTCTGAGCAGAACCCTTCCAATCAGAAGCAAGGCTTCTCCACTGGCAGCACCACTCCCTGTCACCTCACCAACTTTAAAGAACTCTAGAAAGCTGCAAAGACTCCCACAAACTTACACAGAGCCAGTAGAAATCAAAAAGCAAGTTACCTTAAAGTTCTTGATGATTAAGTAGCGCTGGTGGGGGGTCCTTGTTGCTGCTGAACGCATCTCCAGCTGTGCGAGGTTAACACAGGGCATTACCTCCAGTGTTGAGGATGAAAATGGCAGTGCTGGCATCAAATCAGCGTTACACACTGACTGACGTCACGATCTGCCTGCTTACCAAACTTCCAGCACACGCTCCTAACAGCCGCCCTACCGCCCTCACCAAGATGGCGTCCGGCGCAGCCCGCGCCAGAAGTGTGCGCGCGCTTCTCAGACACCATTTTGGACCCATTTTGGCACCCGCTATGCAACCGAATTTCTAGGCCTTGGGGGGTTTTCTACATTTCAGGTGCTATATAACTACAAGTTGTTGTTTGTTTATTTTAATGCCTCAACTTATCTCAACAGCCTGGCCTTTGACTGGATATTTTTGCCTTGCAACAGTTAGGGAGAGCTTTCAATCATCACTGTCCAACCTGCTTATGTGCAGTTTGCACAACTTCCCAGCGTGCAACAGGAGTTGAAGGGTCGGAGAACGCGGCCCCTCATTCCATGTAATGTAGTTACAGTGCATCGTGGGAACAGAGTGCTAAATGAGAACACTGCATCGTGGGAACGGTACACAATGGGAATATATTGTGAAATGGGAACATAGAGTAAAATTGGAACATAGTCCACACTAGGCAGCTACTGCATAATGGGAACACAGCAATTAGAGGCAGCATATTGTGAAATGGAAACACAGCAAATGGGAACACAGTGCATAATGGGAGCACAAGGATTACTAGGAGCACAGTGTAAAATGGGAATAGAATCATACAGCACAGAAGGAGGCCATTCGGCCCATCGTGCCTGTGCCGGCTCTTTGAAAGAGCTCTCCAATTAGTCCCACTCCCCTGCTCTTTCCCCATAGCCCTGCAAAGTATTTATCCAATTCCCTTTTGAATGTTACTATTGGATCTGCTTCCACCACCCTTTCATCCAGAGCATCCCTGATCACAACAACTCGCTGCGTAAAAAAAAACTCCTCATCTCGCCTCTGGCTTTTTTTGCCAATTACTTAAAATCTGTGTCCTCTGGTTACCGACCCTCCTCATTTACTCTATCAAAACCCCGCATGATTTTGAACACCTCTATTAAATCTCCCCATAACCTTCTCTGCTCGAAGGAGAACAATCCCAGGTTCTCCAGTCGCTACACATAACTGAAACTCCACATAATAGAGTACATAATGGAAACACAGTACAAAATGTAGTGTAAATTTGGAACGCAATTCATCATGGGATATAATATAAATGGAGAAAAAAGTGTGAACACAATGATTACTAGGAATATTGTGTAAAATGGAAACACAGTACAAAATGGGAAGAGAGAGTAAAATGGGAACTTATTGTATAATAGAAACAGTGTAATTGGGAACACAATGTATAATATTAATGTAGTGGACAACTGGACCACAATGCATATGAGAACATAGTACACGATAGATTGTGAAAGGGAAACACAGTGTAAAAAGAGAACACGGGTCAGTGGGGGGATCAAAGGGAATCCCCTCCAGTGGCTGGAGTCCGACTGACACAAAGAGATGATTATTGAAGTTGTTGAAGATCAGTCATCACCGCTGCAAGACATCACTGTAAGAGTTTCTCAGATAAGTGACCTTGGCCCAATCATCTTCAACTGCTTCATTAATGACCATCCGTCCATCAATAACAGTAAGAGTGGGCATGTTGGCTGACCATTCCCGAGTGTTCACCTCCATTCACTACTCCTGTGATAAGCAGCCCAAGCTAGCCGACAGCAGAACCTGGATAACATCCCGCCTCGGGCTGGCAAATGACAGGTATCACTCGTTGCACATATGTACCAAGTCATACAACAACAACTTGCATTTATATAGCGCCTTTAAACTCGTAAAACATCCCAAGGCGCTTCACAGAAAGGTAATCAAACAAAATTTGACACCAAGCCACATAAGGAGATACAGGAAACTCTTGTTTAAATGGCACCTAAATATCCGGAATTCTCTATTAACCGGCAAAATTCATACTCTGAAAACAACACCTCAATAACCGGAAATGTTGCCGAGTCCGAGTCTCCCACGGTGGCCGAGTTAGTCGGTGGGGGTAGTTCTCCAAAGTGCCACTACTCGGCTTCTTGGCGCTGTCGGAAGTCCGAACACCTCAATAACAGGAGTCTGACTCTCCCGCGCTGCCGGTAGTCTCTTCTGATCCGCCATTTTTCTGTGTGTCTCCCGCGCTGCCGGTAGTCTCTTCCGATCTGCCATTTTTCTGTGTGTCTCTCCATCTTTATCGTGAATTATCTCCCCCATCTTGCATTATGGAATTCCCAAAAGTTGGTCCAAGCAAAAGGAAGAGAGTGGTGTTAACTTTAAAACAGAAAATCGAGATATGCCAACGACTAGAAAGGGGAGAGAAGCGTATCAACATTATGAATGAATTCAAAATCGGTTTGTCAAACAATCTACGACATCAAATCGCAGAAGGATAAGCTGCTCAAGTTTTATTCAAGCTCGGAGACATCTAAGAGTGTAGAGAAATGGCGTACGCTTCGTAAGCCTAAGCTTGAAGAGCTGGATACCGTGCTTTATGAGTGGTTTTCTCTTAAGTGTTCAGAGGGTGTTCCACTTTCCGGACCCATGCTAATCGAGAAAGCGAAGGATTTCTATGTAAAGATGGAGCTCACTGACAAGTGTGCTTTCTCCGAGGGATGGCTAACGTGCTTCAAGTTACGGCACGGGATACGACGACTCGATATTTCCGGGAGAAGAAATCAGCTGATCACGACGCCGCAGAAGAATACTGCGATTATTTCAATCGGATTGTGCAGCAACATGATTTGTCGCCAGCACAGATATATAATGCCGATGAAACTGGCTTGTTTTGGAGGTTTTTGCCAGAATCAATGCTTGCTGGGGTTAGTGAGGCTAATGCTTCAGGTTACAAGAAAAATAAAGATCGTGTAACCGTGCTAACATGTGCGAACGCTGCTGGATCAGACCGGGTTAAACTTCTTGTTATTGGGAAGTATAAAAATCCCCGTGCATTTAAAAATGCGAGGCACTTACCTGTTGAGTACAAAGCTCAAAGAAATGCTTGGGTGGATAAGGAAATCTTTTCGTATTGGTTCCAACATATTTTTGTTCCATCTGTGAGGGAACATTTCCGTAAAATAGGGAAACCTGAAGATAGCAAATGCATTTTATTGCTTGATAATTGTTGAGCCCATCCGCATGAATCCGAGTTGGTTTCGGGAAATATTTTCACCATTTATTTGCCACCAAATGTAACTTCTCTCATACAACCCATGGACCAGGGCGTTATCCAAAATCTCAAGTGTCATTACAAGAAAGACTTCCTATGTAAGCTGATAAACCAAGATGACAATATTTCAGAAGGAATACAATCTTAAAGATGCCATCTTTAATGTTGCATGTTCCTGGAACTTGGCGAAAGGTCACACTTTGAGGCAAGCCTGGCGCAAATTGTGGCCTTCTGTAATGTTTGCTGAAGGTTCTTCTTCAGAGGAGGAATTTCATGGGTTCAATGTTCATCCCAAGAAGAGTACAATAATGGAAATGGCTGGCATGGTGAAAAATGTAGGCCCAGCAAACCCTCTACGTCACCTCAGTGAAAGTGATATCGAGCAGTGGGTTAATGCAGATAGAGAAGTTGCTGTTGTGCATATGCTAAGTGATGATGAAATAATTGAGACTTTTGAATCCAAAGAAAGAAAAGGAAAGTGAGATGGAAAGTGAAGAGGATGAGATTTCTGAAGAGAAGAAGATTTCTTGGGATAAAGCTGCAGAAGGATTTGCTTCAATCCTCCAATTTGCTGAAAGGCAGCCTTGCTACTCTGCCCAAGAAGTTATGCACCTCCATATTCTGCATTCCACCTTTCTACAGCAAAGGCAAGAGCCCACTAAGCAAGCAGACATCTGGTGAAGGGATAATTACAAGTCCTAGCCCTTTCGGACTACCCCAGATCAGGCGTATTCCCCAGACGTTTACCCTCAACTAAAGTTAGCGGTAGCCGGATCCCATAAGACGCTTAATTGGGTCTAAAGGTCAGACTACCTCTCCCTAAAGGAAAGAAACGGTCTAAAGATGTTACCATGCTCCAGATAGTACTTTTAATAAGTTTAACTAGACTGTAACCTTCTTGGATATTATGAGGGTCCGGAATACCCCCCAGAATTCTGCAACTCCTTTGAGTGTACAGAATTTGAGTTCGCAAGATGATACAGAATACTCTTTGAGACTATTCTGTAATAAATCTATATATTTTTAGAACAGACATTCATTAACATTTATTATGGCAATCGCAACTTTAATCGTTCAAAATACAAATAGCTTACATTATCTTATTCTCAGAGATCCTTATTCTCAAATCTTAACTTCGTTACATTTCCACACTTCTACTTATTTCTTAATCCAGAATATCCACCAAAATCAAATAAGAGTACTTTGATCCCCGAGACTCAAAAGTTAAAAACTTACAGAGAATGTCTGTTAAGTTGAGAAACGCTTGCCTTCTCAGCGACTTCTGACTTTTCTGTCTGAAAAGCTCTATTTTTATACGCTTTTTTGGGAGGCTTATTCTTTGAAGTTTTCGTGTTTGTGTAAGCTTAATTGTATTAAGTCATTCTTTGCTGACTTTGTTCTATTCTTTACTGTCATTTCAGCTGTCAGCTTTTAGACTTGTGTCCTGTTTAGGTGTTTCCAAAACCATCATAAACACAATGACAGCAATGGTTTCTGTTTGATGCAATTGTCATCGAAGTCTTTCTATTGAATTTCTAATACTACTTTAACTGGTTATTAGACGTTGTGACTCCGTGGTATTCTAAGTTCAATACAAGAACAATGTAATTGCTTGGTGTATCCATTGAAGTAATATTTTCAAAGTCATCTTGTTTGTGTACTTTTTACAACTTAGTAAATTAAAACCACTTCTCTAGTATCTTCATGCATTTCTAATTTACTTCAATTGGTTTTTATCAGACCTCGGGACTCCATCTTTCAAGCTTAACATTAAAACTATTTGTTCAGCAGGCATTTCTTTTACTTGACGTCATATCTTCAAAGCCTTCTGTAGGTATCATATTTACAATATGTAAATTGAAACGCTTCTCTCAGTGTTTACTTGTTTTCTAGCTAGCTCAATTGGTTGCATATTTAATCGTGTTTCCTGTTTCTAAGTTTAACATAAAACTATTTTACGACAGGTATTTCTTACTTGATGTCATGTTTTCAAAGGCATTTGGTTTTTTTAATGTTCTGTGCATCTGTTCGACGTGTTAGATTATAACACTTTACTTGGGTCATTCCATTGTTTTGATTCCAATGTTCAGACGCTCTGGAAGCAAACCTTTGCTTTCTCAATAGGGCTTGTTTCTTGGTCAATAACCCATTCCCATTTCAAATCCTGTGTTCACAGCTTTGTGTTAACAACTGATCTTATCTCATAAGCCTGTATTCTGTTTGCAGCCTGTGTCGCCGAGGCTTTCAGACTTTTAAACCCAGTATGTCATTTATTAATAATTTCAGAAATCTGTTTTTAGTATCGTGTATCTTTCTGAATCCTGGCTATTCCTTCACACTGGGACATGTTTAAGAAAGCTTCCAAAAGAGTTGAAGCAGTGGAAGTGCCTGAAGAATGTGTTGAAGTGCATGATCCTGATGACCCAGCTGGCATGGATATTCCTGATGAACCAGCTGACTTGGAATAAGTGTACAGTCAACTACAGTACTGTATACAGTCATTTACTGTATAAGTTTTGTTTTACTGTTAAGTAATTAAAGAGTTATGGATTACCCTCAACTGGCAGTACTGTACTTAATCAAGCATCTTCCACCATCCATTTAACACCGCATTCTGTAGGTGAGTACCCAATTACTGTATACTGCACATTTCTTGATTTTTAAATTTTTGTTTGTTAAAAATAGCCTCGGTAGATAACCCTCTCCGTCATCCTGAAGTTTTAATCAACCGGCACCATCCCCGTCATGTCGGTGCCGGATACCAAAGAGTTTCCTGTATTAGGACTTGGTCAAAGAGGTAAGTTTTAAGGAGCATCTTAAAGGAGGAGAGAGAGGTCGATTGGCGGAGAGGTTTGGGGAGGGAATTCCAGAGCTTAGGGCTCAGGCAGCTGAAGGCACGGCCACCAATGGTGGAATTAAAATTGTGGAATGCGCAAGAGGCCATACTTGGAGGAGCACAGAGATCTCGCAGAAAGCCCAGTTACCTCCCCTTGATCTTCAATGGCACCGCCATCGCCAAGTCCATCACCATCAACATCCTCGGGTCACCTAGCAGAGGCTGAGCTAGACCAGCCATAACAACACTGTGCCTAAAGGAGCTGGGCAGAGGCAGGGTAACCTGCGATGAATGCCTCACCTCCTGACCCCTCAAAGCATCTGCAACATTTGCAAGACTTAGGTGAGTATCAGAGCCCCTCCCCCAGTGGGTCTCAGATCCCTTCCCCCAGTGAGCATCAGAGCCCCTCCCCCAGTGAGTATCAGAGCCCCTCCCCCAGTGAGTATCAGAGCCCCTCCCCCGTGAGTATCAGAGCCCCTCCCCCAGTGAGTATCAGAGCCCCTCCCCCAGTGAGTATCAGAGCCCTTCCCCCAGTGAGCATCAGAGCCCCTCCCCCAGTGAGTATCAGAGCCCATCCCCCAGTGAGTATCAGAGCCCATCCCCCAGTGAGTATCAGAGCCCCTCCCCCGTGAGTATCAGAGCCCCTCCCCCAGTGAGCATCAGAGCCCCTCCCCCAGTGAGCATCAGAGCCCCTCCCCCAGTGAGTATCAGAGCCCCTCCCCCAGTGAGTATCAAAGCCCCTCCCCCAGTGAGTATCAGAGCCCCTCCCCCTGGGAGTATCAGAGCCCCTCCCCCCGTGAGTATCGGCGCTCCTCCCCCAGTGAGTATCAGAGCCCCTCCCCCTGTATTAGGGCCCCTCCCCCAGTGGGTATCAGAGCCCCTCCCCCTGTGAGTATCAGAGCCCCTCCCCCAGTGAGTATCAGAGCCCCTCCCCCAGTGAGTATCAGAGCCCCTCCCCCCTGAGTATCGGAGCCCCTCCCCCGTGAGTCTCAGAGCCCCTCCCCCTGGGATTATCGGAGCCGCTCCCCAGTGAGTATCAGAGCCCCTCCCCCAGTGATTATCAGAGCCCCTCCCCAGTGAGTATCAGAGCCCCTCCCCCGAGTATCAGAGCCCCTCCCCCGTGAGTATCAGAGCCCCTCCCCCTGTGAGTATCAGAGCCCCCCCGTGAGTATCAGAGCCCCTCCCCCAGTGATTATCAGAGCCCCTCCCCAGTGAGTATCAGAGCCCCTCCCCCGAGTATCAGAGCCCCTCCCCCGTGAGTATCAGAGCCCCTCCCCCGTGAGTATCAGAGCCCCTCCCCAGTGAGTATCAGAGCCCCTCCCCCAGTGAGTATCAGAGCCCCTCCCCAGTGAGTATCAGAGCCCCTCCCCCGTGAGTATCAGAGCCCCTCCCCCGTGAGTATCAGAGCCCCTCCCCCAGTGAGTATCAGAGCCCCTCCCCCAGTGAGTATCAGAGCCCCTCCCCAGTGAGTATCAGAGCCCCTCCCCCGAGTATCAGGGCCCCTCCCCCAGTGAGTATCAGAGCCCCTCCCCCAGTGAGTATCAGAGACCCTCCCCCAGTGAGTATCAGAGCCCCTCCCCCAGTGAGTATCAGAGCCACTCCCCGTGAGTATCAGAGCCCCTCCCCCCAGTGAGTATCAGAGCCCCTCCCCCCAGACGGCCACTCTCGATAACGTTGCTATGGTAACATTGGCACGGATAGGATTGGTCGACGTACCCCGCACCTGCTGTTCAGGGAAATGAAAACCGGCTCAGTAGTGGACCTGGGGGGGTCAGGGGATGGGGGCTAGGGGCAAGGGGGTCAGGGGGCAAGGTGGTCAGGGAGCAAGTTGGTCAGGGGGCAAGGGGGTCAGGGGGCAAGGGGGTCAGGGGGGGTGGGAGTAGAGGCCTGAGCCCCCGATGTGTAATCCAATGGGGGTGGATGATTTTGTGTGGCTGCTGCATGCAGTCCATGAAAGATTTTAAACTCACTCCGAGTTAGTTAATACGATAGCAAAATACTGCAGATGCTGGAAATCCGAAATAACAACAGAAAACGCTGGAAAAACTCAGCAGGCCAGGCAGCATCCGTGGAGAGAGAAAGAGAGTTGACGTTTCAGGTCGATGACCTTTCATCAGAACTGGGAAGAGCTGGAAATCAAATAGATTTAAGGCCAGGGTAAAGCTGGGAAAAGGGGGAGGGGATAAAGGAACAAAAGAGGAGATGAAGAGACATTAAGAGACATTAAGAGATATGCAAGGCTAGAGGTGGTGTTAATGTGACAGATTAAGGCTGAATGAAGTGTGAAATCTACTGGCAGAATGAAGGACAGCTGCCAGCTTCTAGGAGGAAAAAAAAGGTGGGGGGGACAAATAAAAGGGTGGATAAAATAAAATATAAATGTGATTGGAGCTGAGGTTATGATCTAAAATTGTTGAACTCGATATTGAGTCCAGAGGGCTGTAGCGTGCCTAAACGAAAGATGAGGTGCTGTTCCTCGAGCTTACGCTGAGCTTCCGTGGAACAGTGTATTAGGCCGAGGACGGTGAGGTCAGAGTGGGAGTGAAGCGGTGAATTAAAGTGACAGGCCACCGGGAGCTCGGGGTCCCCCTTACGGACTGAACGGAGGTGTTCCGCAAAGCGGTCACCCAATCTGCGTTTGGTCTCCCCAATGTAGAGGAGTCCACATCGTGAGCAGCGAATACAGTATACTAAATTGCAGGAAGTACAAGTAAATCGCTGTTTCACCTGGAAGGGGTGTTTGGGTGTTTGACTAACATTCACTACAAGCCCACCGACTCCCACAGCTACCTGGACTACACTTCCTCCCACCCCGCCTCCTGTAAGGACTCTATTCCATTCTCCCAGTTTCTCCGTCTCCGCCGCATCTGCTCTGATGATGCCACCTTCCATACCAGTGCTTCCGACATGTCTTCCTTTTTCCTCAACCGAGGATTCCCCACTACCGTGGTCGACACGGCCCTCGACCGTGTCCGTTCTATCTCCCGCACATCTGCCCTCACCCCTGCCCCTCCCTCCCGGAACCACGATAGGGTTCCCCTTGTCCTCACCTTTCACCCCACCAGCCTCCACATTCAACGGATCATCCTCCGCCATTTCCGCCACCTCCAGCGTGATCCCACCACCAAACACATCTTCCCCTCACCTCCCCTTTCAGCATTCCGCAGGGACCGCTCCCTCCGCGACACCCTAGTCCACTCCTCTACCACCCCCAGCACCCCTTCCCCTTCGCCCGGCACCTTCCCGTGCACGCGCAGGAGATGCAACACATGCCCTTATACCTCCCCTCTTCCCACTGTCCAGGGCCCCAAACACCCCTTCCAGGTGAAACAGCGATTTACTTGTACTTCCTGCAATTTAGTATACTGTATTCGCTGCTCACGATGTGGACTCCTCTACATTGGGGAGACCAAACGCAGATTGGGTGACCGCTTTGCGGAACACCTCCGTTCAGTCCGTAAGGGGGACCCCGAGCTCCCGGTGGCCTGTCACTTTAATTCACCGCTTCACTCCCACTCTGACCTCACCGTCCTCGGCCTAATACACTGTTCCACGGAAGCTCAGCGTAAGCTCGAGGAACAGCACCTCATCTTTCGTTTAGGCACGCTACAGCCCTCTGGACTCAATATCGAGTTCAACAATTTTAGATCATAACCTCAGCTCCAATCACATTTATATTTTATTTTATCCACCCTTTTATTTGTCCCCCCCACCTTTTTTTTCCTCCTAGAAGCTGGCAGCTGTCCTTCATTCTGCCAGTAGATTTCACACTTCATTCAGCCTTAATCTGTCACATTAACACCACCTCTAGCCTTGCATATCTCTTAATGTCTCTTAATGTCTCTTCATCTCCTCTTTTGTTCCTTTATCCCCTCCCCCTTTTCCCAGCTTTACCCTGGCCTTAAATCTATTTGATTTCCAGCTCTTCCCAGTTCTGATGAAAGGTCATCGACCTGAAACGTCAACTCTCTTTCTCTCTCCACGGATGCTGCCTGGCCTGCTGAGTTTTTCCAGCGTTTTCTGTTGTTATTCCGAGTTAGTTAATGCTCAATTACATTTTAACGGAATTGTTTTGTAAAAAAAATACAACGGACTGTGTCAGCGCCGTCACAAGATACCGAAGTGTAAAATGTAACCCTTTGTGTCTGGCTCTAACAGACATGCCTGTGACTCTAACATGTGTCTACATGTAACATCTATGTGGTTGTGAGCCAGTGGCTCAGTGGGTAGCACTCTCTCTCTTGCCTCTGAGTCAGTAGGTTGTGGGTTCAATTTCCACTCCAGAGACTTGAGCACAAAAAGCTAGGCTGACACTCCAGTGCAGTGCTGAGGGAGTGCTGCACTGTTGGAGGTGTCGTCTTTCGGATGAGACGTTAAACTGAGGCACCGCTGCTCTCTCAGGTGGACGTAAAAGATCCCATGGCACTATTTCAAAGAAGAGCAGGGGAGCTATCCCCGGTGTCCTGGTCAGTATTTATCCATTGATCAATATCACTAAAACAGAATGGGGGAGAAGTTCATTATAGCCCAGGAATGGGCGGTAACTTCAGAAAAGTTTGAGATTTAGTGCCAGGCGCTAATGAATCACGCTGCATGCAAAATTAAGTATCATCGCTCAAAGAAAGGATTGGAGCGCTAAATCAAGCGCTAATGGCCTAGCTCAGTGGCATTAGACTCAAAGCGCTAACCAATATCAGGTGCAGTCTAAACGCAAATCATCATTGCCACAGGCTCTTTCCAGTTCTTAAAGGGGAGGTTCTTTGATGCTGCAGAACCTCATTCTCAGTATTGCTGGCTGTGAACCTCTGTTAGCAAGCAAGAGCAGGCAGAGCCCAAGGAGCTGGATGACACAAGCAGTTGTCATGATGGCAGATCCACGCCCAGGGAGAGAGCTCGCAGATTTTCGGACCAAGCATTGGAGGAGTTGGTGTCCGCTGCGGAGAGATGGAGGGCAGTGCTCTACCCAGCAAGTGGCAAGAGGCCCTCGCCGCAAATCTTCCGTGCCATGTGGAGGGAAATTGCCCAGCCTGTCTCAGGCAGCACTGTGGTCACCAGGAACCCCACACAGTGCAGGAAGAAATTTAACGACCTCATTCGGGTGGTCAGGGTGAGTCATTGCTTCAACAAATGCTACATACCACCATCTGAACCTCAGTCTGCACACACTGCCCAAAGCACCACACCCCCAGCACTTGCCCAATCTCTACCTGGCAACACTCACACCCACATCTCACACCTTGCACACAATGACAGCTATTCAACTATGGCAGGCACATCACCCAAACACATTGCTCCACACTCACTCACACACTTTCCTTTCTCTTGCAGGCCAAGGTGGCTCACAACAGGAGGGAGCAGGAGCGCACAGGCGGGGGACAAGCTGACACACAACCACTGTCTGCGCTGGAGAATAGAGTGCTGCAGATTATTGGGCACCAGGTGGTGGGCGTCGTGGCCACCGGCGACGTTGACCCCCTTGGGGACAACAACGGTATGTTCATCCCTACTCCTTCTCACATCCCACTTCCCCCTCACCCCACAAGCGTTTCGCACTTTCCAGCTAATCATGCTGTATGCATGCATTTCTCCCTTCCTGCCTCACCTCCCCTCACCTTAACCAGTCTCTTGTGCCTTTATGCTTTCAGATAATCAGCAAGCACCTGAGCAGCCTGTCCCTGAGGGCACCGTAGAGAGCGAGGCGGGAGAAGAGGAGGAGGAAGAACACACCGCGTCACTGCATGTCTCACCCACAGGCACCAGCTCAGTTACTGGCACTACTCGTTCTTTAGAGGCTAGTATAGTCGCGGGATCTACACAGGGTGAGGCACGGGGACAAGTGGGCTGCAGCAAGGCCAGGGGGAAAGGGTAGCTCGGGAGTCGGCTCCCCGGAGGGTGAGTTCACGCGCGAGTTCTGTTGCACAGGACTCAGATGAGGACATCGATGGGGAGGCCTTTAGAAGAAGGGTGATGGGCATACACACGGAGCTAATAGGTGCAATGGCAAGGGTGCCCGAGAGGCTCTCGGCAATGGTAAGGAACGTGGAGGAGTCCGCCTCCAACATTGCACAGAGCTCTGCGCACACCATGGAGCCCATCATTTCCAGTCTGCAAAGGATGATAGACTCCCAGAGAGACCGTGGCGACCCAGACCTCATGCGTGTCATGGGCGATGTGGCAGCATCCATTGCAGCACAGGTGGAAGCGACGCAATGTCTTAGTGCTGTAATGCAGTCTCAGCTTGATGCCATGCAAGCTCTGACTGCTGCCATCGTGGCTGGGTCTACCACCGCCGACAGTGTCGCAGCAGGCCAGCAATCTGTGCTGCAACAGATTGCTAGGGATGCTGAGGTGCTGCCCCGGGGGAGTGGCAGTGGGTCAGTGAAGCGGGAACCTGCTGTCCTCCCTCAGGATGACAGCATTCCTGCTCCCACCACTGCCACTCCGCCATTGCTCTTGTCGCTGCCTGTCATCCAGCCAGCCCAGACTGCTGCCGCCTATGCTGAGGTGGTGCAGTCTACAGCCGGGCCTTCCAGGCCCAGAGCTGGTCGAGGGCATCCTGCAAGATCACCTGCAGTCTCTGGCACCGACACTCAGCAGCCTTCCACCAGCCCTGCTGCAGCCACTGGGCCAACACTTCGTAGGAGCACTAGAGTAGGCAAAGGCACAGTAACGACAGGCACTAAGGGATTGCACAAGGGAGAATAGTTAATATTGTTGTTGTAAATATGTTCACTGATTGTTGATAAATTTATTAATTGGCTTTGCATTATTTTGTGGTGTCTTGCATTTCAGCTGTGCGCTGTGATATGGCCTGCGACAGGGATGGAATGATGGGAATGATGGGAATGTGGTGAGCAACGGGGATCAGGGGTTTAATTTATTGGAACTGCAGTCCGATAAGGTGGTCATGGACCATCCTTCCGGAAGGCCGATTGAGCGGCTGCCTCCTCATCTTCCTCTTCCATATCCTCCTCCTCTCCATCTTCCTCCTCCTGAAGTGGTCCCGCAATCCCTGTTGTGGAGCATACAGCAGAATATGATGAAATGGGACACCCACTCCAGTGTGTACTGGAGGGCTCCTCCCGAGCAGTCAAGGCAGCGGAACCGTTGCTTGAGTACACCGATGGTTTGCTCGATGATGTTCCTGGTGGTGGCATGGCTCTCATTATATGAGTGCTGGGCAGGAGTGTTGGGGTTGCGGAGGGGAGTCATGAGCCAGGTGGAGAGCGGATAGCCCTTGTCTCCGACCAGCCAGCCGTGAACTTGATGTGGTGGCTGGAAGAGTGCTGACACACCGGTCTGGCACAGGATGAAGGTATCGTGGCTGCTGCCAGGATAGCGGGCATTGACAGTGAGGATTCGCTGTCTGTGGTCGCACACCAACTGCACATTAAGTGAGTGGTAGCCTTTGCGGTTACAGAAGATCTCAGGATTGTTATGCGGTGCTCGCAAAGCCACGTGGGTGCAGTCAGTGGCGTGCTGCACCATGGGGAATCCCGCTATCCTGGCAAAGCCACATGCACACTCCTCCTGCTTCTCTCTGGTGATGGGGAAGGAAATGTAGTCCCTTCTCCTACTATAGAGAGCCTCTGTGACCTCCTGGATGCAGCGATGGATTGCAAACTGCGAGATGTTAGCTATGTCTCCTGTTACAGACTGGAAGGATCCGCTGGCGAAGAAATTGAGGGCAACGGTGACCTTGACTGCCACTGAGAGAGCCGTGGTCGCCCTGATCTGAGGCTCGAGGTCTGGTTGCAGGAGGTGGCAGAGTTCTGTGACCACCTCCTTGGTGAAGCGTAGCCCTCTAATACACTGCTCCTCACTTAATTGAAGGTAGGAGAAATGCTGTTGGAAAACCCTCGGAGGGTAAGGCCTCCTGTTGAGAGCCCTCATGGCTACATGTTCCAATCTTTCTCGCTGCTTCTGCTCCCTCTGCAGTCGATCCTGGGGGGCGAGGGTGAACGCCAGTACAGCCCCCATTAATGTAACCAAGTGTAGCACTTTGATATGTTGTGACAATAAATGTAACTCATTTTTGGTAGCCACAACATCCCGGAGACTAAACAATCTTTAAATGACTGATTTAAACTGTTGCACAATCTCAAACCGACGAGGAAGCAGTGAGACAGCAATAACCTGACAGCTGCGACTCATTACTGATAATCCCTTTAAGTAGCGCCCCTGGAGCGACATAGAACATAGAACATAGAACAGTACAGCACAGTACAGGCCCTTCGGCCCTCGATGTTGTGCCGAGCATTGTCCGAGACCAAGATCAAGCTATCACACTCCCTATCATTCTGGTGTGCTCCATGTGCTTATCCAATAACCGCTTGGAAGTTCCTAAAGTGTCCGACTCCACTATCACAGCAGGCAGTTCATTCCACACCCCAACCACTCTCTGAGTAAAGAATCTACCTCGGACATCCCTTCTATATCTCCCCCCATGCACCTTATAGTTATGCCCCCTTGTAACAGCTGCCTCTACCCGAGGAAATAGTCTCTGAACATCCACTCTATCTATCCCCCTCATCATCTTATAAACCTCTATTAAGTCGCCTCTCATCCTCCTCCGCTCTAAAGAGAAAAGCCCCAACTCCCTCAATCTTTCCTCATAAGACCTCCCCCCCAAACCAGGCAGCATCCTGGTAAATCTCCTTTGCACTCTTTCCAATGCTTCCACGTCCTTCCTATAGTGAGGTGACCAGAACTGCACACAATATTCCAAATGTGGTCTCACCAAGGTCCTGTACAGTTGCAGCATAACCTCACGGTTCTTAAACTCAAACCCTCTGTTAATAAACGCCAACACACCATAGGCCTTCTTTACTGCTCTATCCACTTGAGTGGCAACCTTCAGAGATCTGTGGATATGAACCCCCAGATCCCTCTGCTCCTCCACGTTCCTCAGAACCCTGCCGTTGACCCTGTAATCCTTATTCACATTTGCCCTACCAAAATGAATCACCTCGCACTTATCAGGGTTAAATTCCATCTGCCATTTTTCGGCCCAGCTCTGCATCCTATCAATGTCTCTTTGCAGCCTACAACTGCCCTCCACCTCATCCACTACTCCACCAATCTTGGTGTCATCAGCAAATTTACTGATCCACCCTTCAGTCCCCTCCTCCAAGTCATTGATAAAAATCACAAACAGCAGAGGACCCAGCACCGACCCCTGTGGCACACCGCTGGTAACTGGTCTCCAGTCCGAAAATGTTCCATCCACCACCACCCTCTGCCTTCTATGAGATTACTTCACCTGAGGAAGGAGCAATCGATAGCTCCGAAAGCTTGTGATTTCAAATAAAACTGTTGGACTATAACCTGGTGTTGTGCGACCTCTCAATTCTATGAGATAGCCAGTTACTTATCCAATCGGCCAAATTTCCCTCTATCCCACAACTCCTTACTTTCTTCATGAGACGACCATGGGGAACCTTATCAAACGCCTTACTAAAATCCATGTATACGACATCAACTGCTCTACCTTCATCGACACACTTAGTTACCTCCTCAAAGAATTCAATCAAATTTGTTAGGCAAGACTTACCCTTCACGAATCCGTGTTGACTATCCCTGATTAAGTTGCCCCTTTCCAAATGGTCATAAATCCTATCCCTCAGGACCTTTTCCATTATCTTACCAACCACCGAAGTAAGACTAACCGGCCTATAATTACCAGGGTCATTCCTATTTCCTTTCTTGAAGAGAGGAACAACATTCGCCACTCTCCAGTCCTCTGGCACCATCCCCGTGGACAGTGAGGACCCAAAGATCAAAGCCAGAGGCTCTGCAATCTCCTCCCTTGCCTCCCAAAGAATCCTAGGATATATCCCATCTGGCCCAGGGGACTTATCGACCCTCAGGTTCTTCAAAATTGCTAAAACATCTTCCCTCAGAACATCTACCACCTCCAGCCTATCCACCTTTATCACACTCTCATCCTCAAGAACATGGCCCCTCTCCTCGGTGAACACTGACGAAAAGTATTCATTCATCACCTCTCCTATCTCTTCTGACTCCATGCACAAGTTCCCACTACTGTCCTTGACCGGCCCTACCCTCACCCTGGTCATTCTTTTATTTCTCACATAAGAGTAAAAGGCCTTGGGGTTTTTCTTGATCCGACCCGCCAAGGACTTCTCATGCCCCCTCCTAGCTCTCCTAAGCTCTTTTTTTAGCTCATTCCTTGCTACCTTGTACCCCTCAATCGACCCAACTGAACCTTGTTTTCTCATCCTTACATACGCTTCCTTTTTCCTCTTGACTAG
Source organism: Squalus acanthias (assembly GCA_030390025.1). Classification (NCBI taxonomy): domain Eukaryota; kingdom Metazoa; phylum Chordata; class Chondrichthyes; order Squaliformes; family Squalidae; genus Squalus; species Squalus acanthias. The sequence goes on along the minus strand of CM059446.1, from coordinate 27,465,246 downwards.
ACATTCAACCTCTTTTGTGAACCATGGTTCTCTCACTTGGCCATTTCCTCCCTGCCTGACAGGGACATACCTATCAAGGACACGCAGTAATTGCTCCATGAAAAAGCTCCACTTTTCGTTTGTGCCTTTCCCTGATAGTTTCTGTTCCCATCTTATACTCCCTAATTCTTGCCTAATCGCATCATAATTACCCCTCCCCCAATTATAAACCCTGCCCTGCCGTATGGCCCTATCCCTCTCCATTGCAATAGTGAAAGTTACCGAATTGTGGTCACTATCTCCAAAGTGCTCTCCCACATACAAATCAAACACTTGGCCCGGTTCATTACCCAGTACCAAATCCAACGTGGCCCCACCTCTTGTCGGCCTATCCACATATTGTGTCAGGAAACCCTCCTGCACACACTGTGCAAAAACTATCCCATCCGAACTGTTTGACCTATAAAGGTTCCAATCAATATTTGGAAAGTTGAAGTCACCCATGACAACTACTCTGTGACCTCCACACCTATTCATAATCTGCTTTGCAATTTCTTCCTCCACATCTTTATTACTATTTGGGGGCCTGTAGAAAACTCCTAACAACGTGACCGCTCCTTTCCTATTTCTAACTTCAGCCCATATTACCTCAGACGGCAGATCCCCCTCGAACTGCCTTTCTGCCGCTGTTAAACTATCCTTGATTAACAATGCTACTCCTCCACCTTTCTTACCACCTTCCCTACTCTTACTGAAACATCTATACCCCGGAACTTCCAACAACCATTCCTGTCCCTGTTCTAACCATGTCTCCGTAATGGCCACCACATCGTAGTCCCAAGTACCAATCCACGCTCCAAGTTCTCCAACCTTATTCCGGATGCTCCTTGCATTGAAGTAGACACACTTCAAGCCATCTTCCTGTCTGCCGGTACATTCCTGTGACCTTGATACCCTCCTCAGTACCTCCCTACACTCACCACTGGCTCGTGGACTACAGCCCTTTTTCCCATCCCCCTGACAAATTAGTTTAAACCCCCCCGAAGAGCCGTAGCAAATTTCCCTCCCAGGATATTGGTGCCCCTCTGGTTCAGGTGCAAACCGTCCTGTTTGTACAGGTCCCACCTTCCCCAGAATGTGCTCCAATTATCCACATAACTGAAACCCTCCCCCCTACACCATCCCTGCAGCCACGTGTTTATCTGCACTCTCTCCCTGCCTGCTTCGCGCCTCCTCTCCTCGTCGTTGTCGGGATCAGGCGCTAAGACGGGGGCGATAATCAATTTGGCAGATCGTGCGCCCAGTGAGCGTTGCACGCTCGCTGACGTCACGATCTGCCTGGTGCTGAAGTCCCCGGCGCTAACTCGTAGCGGCGGCGCTCCGGGGGGGGGGGGGGTGCCGGATTTGGCGTGCGTCGCTGGATTCGTCTCGCCGTGACGCCCCCGCCAGGCGCTAACTGGAGGCGCTAAGGTATCGAATTGCTCCCCCAGTATTATCTGGTGATTATCACATTGCTGTTTGTGGGAGCTTGCTGTGCGCTGGCGCGCGTTTCCCACATTACAACAGTGACTGCACTCCAAAAAAAGGTACTTCATTGGCTGTCAAGCGCTTTGGGACGTCCTTAGGTTGTGAAAGGCGCTATATAAGTGCAAGTCTTGCTTTTTTGGCTCTGTACGTGTGACGCGTGTGTGTGTGGGCTCGGCGAGTGCGGTTGCCGGACAGCGGCAGTGGATATTCCGAGTATGAGGAAGTGACGGCGCAGGGGGCGAGAGAAGCAGGAAATTCGGAGCGGAGCTGCGCTGATCTTCGCCCTGCTCCGGGAGCTGAGCCGTGTCCAGGACCGGGACCAGGGGGGTCGGGAGCCTGAATCGGGATCGGATCGGATCGGCTGGGCGGAGGGTGGGCGAGGCGGTGCCCGCTCTGATGCTCCGGCTCTCGGGCGAGTTTGGGCTGGGTGTAAGCAGACACGCACCGGTGACAATGTTCGGAGCAGGTAACTGTTCGATTTAAATCCTAAAGTCGCTTTCTCGTTACTTTTATGAAGTTCTGCTTCCTCTTCCTGATCTGCAAAAAAAGCTGGGAATAAAACACTAAATATTCAAGAAAATAATAACAATTGCGCTGTTACGGGGAAAGTGCTCAGACCCGGGGTTAGAACAGTCTCATTGACTGTGGCTTTCCGATTGCAATCTTTCATCGATTGTTACACTTTTTATGGTGGAATAAGTTTATCCGATTAAGTTTATAGCTTTAAACAATCAGCAAGAACAAACAGTGGGTGCTGGGCTGTGATTTCATTGCTCTTAATATAAGGAGAGTGGATACAGGAGGGAGTGAGTCCTAAAACTGGCCCCTCACCCCCATCCCCTCACCCTCACCCCCAGTCCTCCCCCCTCCTCACCCCCAGTCCTCCCCCCTCCTCACCCCCAGCCCCAGTCCCTCACCCCCCACCCTCTCACTCCTCAGCCCCACCCCCAGCCCCCCACCCCTCACCCCCAACCCCGGGGAGTAAGCCTGTGTGTCAGGGCTGGGCTGATTCAGACCCTGCACTGAGTGTTTGAAAGGCACTTGCCAGACTGTCCCCCTTTAAGGAGCTGCCCCTTTAAGGGGTGGCATATTGTAGTTTATTAAATTAAATTTCCTGTTATATTGAATGGGTTAAAGCCACAGACTGAGCCCTTATTACAAACTCCCCCAGGCAATGTATTGCACGGCTCCCCTTCGGCCATCTCAGTAGCTCCTATCACAATTAAACATGGGCTGGCTTTGTTGTGCCATTTCCATAGTTTCAGGATTAAATTCGCACTCTCCAAGACTCAAGGTGCCGGTTGGACGTGTTGGAGCCGTGCCCGGTTTAATCCCTGGTTCCAGGAACACTTGCGAAGAGTATTGGCCAGTTTGGGCTGTGCTTTGGTTCTGCCTGCTGGCCCGGTCTGTGCGGTATCTGTAGGAATGGGGAGCGCCTCCTTCAACACTCCCTGCCGCTCCGGGTCAGCCTCGTGTATCTGAAGCAGGAGCGGACTCCGTGACCTTTGGGATTTACAGTATTTCCAGCCAGTTTATCAGAACTGCTCAAAAGAAAACTTTGAAAATGAAAAGAAAAAGACACTGCAATGCTGCAAAATACACGGCAGATCCAAACACTGGTGAAAAGGGAAAAGACAGATTAATATTTCCAATGTGTCCGCTTTGTCAGCAGGTTCTGATTATAGAATGATACAGCACAGGAGGAGGCCATTCGGCCCATCGTCCCTGTGCCGGCTCTTTGAAAGCTCTCCAATTAGTCCCGCTCCCCCCTGCTCTTTCCCCATAGCCCGGCAAATCTCCCCCCATCTCTGCAGGGAAATCTGTGATTAAAAACATAAAATGCTGGAAACAGCAGGTCAGACTGCATCTGTGGAGAGAGAAACAGAGTTAACCTTTCAGCTCAATGACCCTTCGTCAGAACTGGAAGATGTTCGAGATGTAACAGCTTTTAAGCCAGGGCAGGCCCAGTGGGAAGGAGGCAGGAAAAGAGCACATCTGTGATGGGGTGGAGGGCAGGAGGGATTAAATGAGAAAAGGGATGACAGTGTGAGGCAAAAGGGGATGGTAATGGGACAAGTAAAGGGTCCAGAGGAGGTGCAAATGGCAACAGCAGAACAGCAGAGGGGGAGGGAAACACGGGAAATCTGGCAAAGAGGAGAGTGTTGCCAGGGGCCGGAGGAAGGTGGGTGACCTGCCCCACCGGCCGTGCACCAGGAGGGCATCCCCCCACCCCAAGCACCGGTCCGCACCTCCCCCACACTCACTGGCCCTGGCACAGCCTTCCTCCATCACCAGCACCTGTTGTCTGGGAAAATGGGAGTGGTGATTAAGATCTAAAGTTGTTAAACTCAGTGGTACTGCCGGAAGGCTGTAAAGTGCCTCGTAGAAAGATGAGGCGCTGTTCCTCGAGCTTGCGTTGAGCTTCGTTGGAACAGTGTCGGAGGGCGAGGGCCGAGAGGTCGGAGTGGGATGGAGAATAAATGCGGCAAATGAACCCCGAAAATGCTGGAACCGCTCAGCAGCAACGTTCCCGCTAAGCTGTGTGGCGGCCTGGAGCTCCCGCGCAGGCCGCTCACCGGCCTTTACACGGAAGAAACCGCGCAAGCGCGAAAATTTGAATGGGCCGTGCAGCCAGTTAAAGGGGCCGCGCACGAAAAACAATTTGAGGGAACATTGCTCAGCGGGTCGGAGTTCTGTTCACAGTTGTTGGCAGACGTGTTGTGCATTTTTCAGCATTTTCTGATGTTAAACTCCAGTATTGACAGTTTGTCTGTCTCTCTAAAAGCTGTTTTGTATTTGAGTAGATGAACTTGCGTTATATATCACTGTGGTAGGAAGAATAGAAAAACAGAATATATTTTAAATGGTGAGAAACTTCAAATGTTGGTGTTCAGAGAGATTTGGGTGTCCTTGTGCAAGAAACACAGAAAGCTAGCATGCAGGTACAGCAAGCAATAAGGAAGGCAAATACTGTAGCATGTTGGTCTTTATTGCAAGGGGGTTGGAGTATAAAAGTAAGGAAGTCTTGCTACAATTGTACAGGGCCTTGGTGAGACCACACCTGGTGTACTGTGTACAGTTTTGGTCTCCTTATCTAAGGAAGGATATATTTGCCTTGGAGGCGGTGCAACGAAGGTTCTGATTCCTGGGATGAGAGGGCTGTCCTATGATGAGAGATTGTGTAGATTGGGCATATACTCTTTGGAGTTTAGAAGAATGAGAGGTGATCTCACTGAAACATACAAGATTCTGAAGGGGATTGACAGGGTAGATGCTGAGAGGTTGTTTCCCCTGGCTGGAGTGTCTAGAACCAGGAGTAACAGTCTCAGGATAAGGGGCTGGCCATTTAAGACCAAGATGAGGAAGAATTTCTTCACTCAGAGGGTTGTGATTCTTTGGAATTCTCTGCCCCAGAGAGCTGTGAATGCTCAGTTGTTGCGTATATTCAAGGCTGAGATCGATAGATTTTTGGACTCTAGGGAAACCAAGGGATATGGGGATAGTGCAGGAAAGTGGAGTTGAGGTTGATGATCAGCCATGATCTTATTGAATGGCGGAGCAGGCTCGAGGGGCCGTATGGCCGACTCCTGCTCTTATTTCTTATGTTCTTATAACATTTTTTAACGTATAAAATCGAGCAGATTCACTACAGAAACTACTCATTTAAACTTTGGCCATCTGACCATGGGTTGGCCGAGGAGCAGGTTGTTGCTGTTTGCTGTAATATTGATCAATCGTTTCTCTGAAATCCAGTTCAGGAACTTGGCAACTTTTAACTTGGTAAACAAAAGGGAAATTCCACCTGATTTTTTTTTTCTGCAAACCCCTTGTAATTTTTTTTACTCAATTACAAGTTGAAAGGGGGAAGAATCAATGTATCTGACAGGGACACATTCCAGTAGTTACTTTAAAAAAAAGTTAAAGCAAGAATGGTTGTTTTGTAAATGGTTTTACTCTAGGTTAAAGCAGTACATTCCATGGTCAGGAACATGTCCGTATCGGAGAAAGAGCAGCTTGTACATAACTAACCTGATGGTGGTGGTGGTGGTGGTGGTGGGGTTTATAGAGCGAGGTATGGCTAGAACAGAAATATCGCAGCAACCCATGCAGGTCAAAGGGTCCCCCCCCCCCCCCACATTATTTGTATCATGTCATTTGTGCTATGGAAGGGTTGGCAATAACCAGGCCATGCTGGCTGCCAGCCTTAGTGAGTCCTGTCAGGTTTACCTGCAGTTTGTTGCAAGGTGTACAGGACTTGTGTTGGAAATTGGTGATGCTAGCACAGGATTTCAATACTTCAGACACAGCTTTAAAGAAACAAAGAACTTGCATTTCTATAGCGCCTTTCATGAGCTCAGGATGTCCCGAAGCGCTTTGAAGACAATGAAGTACTTTTTGAAGTGTGGTCACTGTTGTAATGTGGGAAACGTGGCAGCCAATTTGCGCACAGCAAGCTCCCACAAACAGCAATGTGATAATGACCAGATAATCTGTTTTAGGGATGTTGGTTGAGGGATAAATATTGGCCCAGGACACCGGGGAGAACTCCCCTGCTCTTCTTCGAAATAGTGCCATGGGATCTTTTACATTCACCTGAAACAGCAGATGGGGGTCCCGGCTTAACGTCTCATCCGAAAGACGGCACCGGAGAGTCAGCCAGGATTTTGTGTTTATTTTCCTCGGTGGTGCCATGCAATGATCTCATGCCCCACTCACATAGGACACCCACAACTGAAGTGTTTAAACCCCAAGAGCCTCAGTCACAAGGCAGTCACGAGGGTCAATAGAGATCTGTCTAGAAGCCCCTGTGGGACACTGCATTCTATTCTTATCAATTAACATTTCAGTAAGAAAGAAAAGCACAAGAAACAACACTGAAAATCAGGGAATATTTTTCACAGCCCAAGGTTGTCAGCAATTCTCCTGAAATATTTATTGGAAAATTTCAATTTGTAAAAGAAAATCTTTTGAGTGAAAATTTCCCAGTTTGCAGCACGTACCAACATTCAACACTGTGAGCAGCTATCAGGTTGATTACATTTATATTAGTTTGATCTTAGTCACGATGTGATTCGAGGTCCCCCCATTGATCGAATATATAACACCAGAGCGCTAGTGTTGATCGAAGCAGGGGCTGGAGGCTGAGTGGTGGATGTTGTTAGTGTTTTCTTTTATGGCTGGGTTCTGTGACCATTTGTCAAGCAGTCAATACTATTGATGATCTTGATGTTGGCATGTCCAATGCTAATTGAGAATACAGTAGATTAAAACCCCATATATTGACCATCCTTTGAACCCAGCAGTTCAGGAAGTTAACACATTCAGACCACTCCCTTCCGAGGTTTAATTATTAAGGTTGTACACAAATTAAAAATGTGGTGATTTGCAAATGGGTACGGAAGTCAAATAACCACTCCAACTTAATTTTTATGGGGGGCAATTTTTCAATCCACCTGTTCTGAAGATGTCAGCTGTTTGCTGGGGTACAGTATTGTGGGTGCTGGGCACCATGCCAAGTGACCATTCTTTGCGTGTGAGGCTAAACAGTCAGCGTCGGCAAGCTGTCCTATCACATGACTGCAAAGCCTGATCCCGCCCTCACTCAGCACCCACACAGGCGCACCTCCCAGCAGATCCCATTGCTCTGTGATCCTCCCCAGCAGATCCCATCGCACTGTGATCCTCTCCAGCAGATCCCATCGCACTGTGATCCTCCCCAGCAGATCCCATTGCTCTGTGGTCCTCCCAGCAGAGCCCATCGCACTGTGGTCCTCCCAGCAGAGCCCATCGCACTGTGGTCCTCCCAGCAGAGCCCATCGCACTGTGGTCCTCCCAGCAGAGCCCATCGCACTGTGCTCCTCCCAGCAGAGCCCATCGCACTGTGCTCCTCCCAGCAGAGCCCATCGCACTGTGCTCCTCCCAGCAGAGCCCATCGCACTGTGCTCCTCCCAGCAGAGCCCATCGCACTGTGGTCCTCCCAGCAGATCCCATTGCTCTGTGGTCCTCCCAGCAGATCCCATCACACTGTGGTCCTCCCAGCAGATCCCATTGCTCTGTGGTCCTCCCAGCAGAGCCCATCGCACTGTGGTCCTCCCAGCAGAGCCCATCGCACTGTGGTCCTCCCAGCAGAGCCCATCGCACTGTGGTCCTCCCAGCAGAGCCCATCGCACTGTGGTCCTCCCAGCAGAGCCCATCGCACTGTGGTCCTCCCAGCAGAGCCCATCGCACTGTGGTCCTCCCAGCAGAGCCCATCGCACTGTGGTCCTCCCAGCAGAGCCCATCGCACTGTGGTCCTCCCAGCAGAGCCCATCGCACTGTGGTCCTCCCAGCAGAGCCCATCGCACTGTGCTCCTCCCAGCAGAGCCCATCGCACTGTGCTCCTCCCAGCAGAGCCCATCGCACTGTGCTCCTCCCAGCAGAGCCCATCGCACTGTGGTCCTCCCAGCAGATCCCATTGCTCTGTGGTCCTCCCAGCAGATCCCATCACACTGTGGTCCTCCCAGCAGATCCCATTGCTCTGTGGTCCTCCCAGCAGAGCCCATCGCACTGTGGTCCTCCCAGCAGAGCCCATCGCACTGTGGTCCTCCCAGCAGAGCCCATCGCACTGTGGTCCTCCCAGCAGAGCCCATCGCACTGTGGTCCTCCCAGCAGAGCCCATCGCACTGTGGTCCTCCCAGCAGAGCCCATCGCACTGTGGTCCTCCCAGCAGAGCCCATCGCACTGTGGTCCTCCCAGCAGAGCCCATCGCACTGTGGTCAGGAGCAGAAAGTCTGGCCAATTTTCTCTTCCCTAAACCAGGAATGTTGAGGCCAGTTGTCGTGCCTGTAATGCCGCCCTGCCTGAGATCAGGTAACTAGGGGTGGAACCTGGGACCCTCCTGGTATTAGGGGCTTGTTAGCTGATCCCATTGAGGCATCGAGAGCTTTTTTGATTGAAACCTGAACATTTAAGGTTGAAACAAATATCCCAATCAATTGTCACAGCTCCCGTATTGGCCCAATCGGTGTGATGCTACCTCACAGAGACCAGGTGGTCCCAGGTCCATCTGAGCCCTGGTCTGTGCTGAGTCAGCTACTATGAGCTGGGGCACAAGTTGATCATTGCAGTTGGCCTCAGGACCCCAGGGATAATGGAGGGGGGAAAAAATCAGTCAAGTTTTCCCCTCCTGCTTCTTCACTGACTCTGGTTGTGTGGATGTCACGTGAGAACGGGATGGGCCTCGCTTGTGATGTCCCTCACCCCAATGGATAAATAATCTGTCACCATTTCCATTGGAGAATGGCTGCTTGTGGGGAGGAGGCGGGTGGGGGGAGTGTATCGGAAGGCTGGGTCCCTACTTGTGGGACTGAACCAGAACGCGGGTTAGCAACTTTAAGGCGTGGAGATGGTGTCGCATTCCGTCTTAGAAAAGTTTAATCAAGCTGAATAAGAAGGGTCTTATTTCACAAAATAATTAATAATGAATAATTTCTCTTCAAGGACAAGTGGTCAGATCTGATGTGGTGATTTTCTACGCAGAGGATGCAAGGGAGTGGAGTGATTATCTTGTCAGCTTGCTCACGTCAGCCAGTCACTTTGATGTCCTGCCCTACTCAGTGAGCAAGAGTACTTCATTTACAAGCCGGGACTGCAGTCAGTTTAAGAGGTGTAACTGCTTCTTGGTTCTACTGTCGCCGCAGCTCTTGGACTGGGTTGCTCTCGCTGGGGTGGAGCACGGACTGCATAGGATATTGCGGCCAGTGCACAAAGTGGTCGTGCTGTTTTGCGGCGTGACGGAAACACCAGAACTGCAGACCTTGTCTCGAGACTGGCAACAGTGGAAACAAGTCTCGTGCGACGATGAGCCGAATGTTTTCACCACCGCTGTGGAAGAAGCCATCAGTGAGAGTAAGTTTCAAACTTGAAATTGACCAGTCTATCCATCGCCGGAGTAGTGTTTACAACAAAGCTGCCGTAGCCTTTGTGGACCACTTGTCCATCGATAGACTCGCTCCACCAAATGGGACCCTGAACGTTACGCGAGGGCATTAAACATAGAGCAAGTAGCTATGTTAAATTGGTCAGGCCACATATGGAATATTGCGCACAGTCCTGGGCACCCCATTATGGAAGGATATGAAGCCCATTGAAAGCGTACAGTGATGATTTATTCTAATGATACCAGGATTGAAAGTTAGGAAGAAAGGCTTGAATAATTTAGGGATTTTTTTTTTATTGGAACAGCGAAGGCTAAGGAAAGGGTTTAATAGAGGGTTTCAAAATTACTAAAAGTTTTGAGAGGGTACATAGTGAAAGATTGTTTCCACTTGTTGGGGAAACTGTACCATGAGGACACAGACTGAGGATTATCATTAGAAAAACGAAGGGGGAAGTTCGAAGAAATTTGACACCGATATTATTTATATGGACTGCTGGAAGGCATTCGACAAGGTACCACATAAGAGACAGTGAACAAAAATGAGAGCACATGGAATTGGAGGCTACCTATTGACACATAGGGAATTGGTTAGGAGGTAGGAGTCAGAGAGTAGGGATAACGGGTATTTACTCCAATTGGCAGGATGTGATGAGTGGTGTCCCCCAGGGATCTGTACTGGGGCCTCAGCTTTCCACTATATATATAAATGACTTAGATGAAGAAATAGGGGGCCGTATATCAAGTTGCTAACGACACTAAGTTAGGCGGCACAGTAAATAGTGTAGATGGGAGCAACGCTCCCTTTAAGCTGTGCGGCTGCGCAGCTCTCTGGACCTCCCGCACAGCCGGCTCACCAGCTTCTCAATGAGAAAAACTGCGCATGTGCGCTGTCTTCAATGGGCCACGCAGCCTCTTTAAGGGGACGCGCACCCCAAAAAAAGTTAACGGGAACATTGGATGGGAGCAGAAAGTTACACAGGGACATTGACAGATGTAGGGATGGATTTTCCGGTGGGGGTCAGCGGGCGCGATCGGTGGCGGGTCGGGTGGGAAAGTGTTTTTTTCCCCCCCCCCAGCGGGTCGGGATCCCCGCTGTGAACCCGCCGCCACGCGCTTTTTCCCGATGTCGGGTCTGTCAGCGCTGAGCAGACCCGTCACACAGTGGCGGGTTCACAGCGGGGGACCCAATTCAAGCAATTAGTGGCTTGCTTAGAGCCACTTAAGAATGAATTTCAGCTCACCTTCTGCATTTGACAGCTCGCCCAAGGGGTCCACGCTGGTCGTCGACCATATCTGTGAAGCTGAGGTGGACGTTCAGTGGCCATTGAATCAGAGTTGACAGCTTTAAATGTACAGTAAAAGTTTCCCACCTTACAGACATATCTTCCCTCAGCCACAAACTCTTCCTCACGGCATTTCTACACCATGCTGCAAGTCTTTAAACAGGTCTCCATCCAGTCTGACCTCATTACCTCTCTCACCATTGACAAATCGCTTCTGTCATCTCTACTTCACCTGCCATCTATTCCATCAACATGGGTGCCCTTTATACTGTCTCACCTTGGTCCTCAGAATCCCACCACGATCAGACCCAGCACCAGCAGCACCAGGCACACCAGCAGCACCAACAACACCAACCTTCTCCGCAATCACCTGATGCTGCACAGGACACAGGGCATCAGCACCCGACCACATTGCTGCCTGGGAGGCCAGGGATGGCCTCACCATGGCCAGATTTACTTCACTTGATGCTGTACACCCTGGCTGCCACATGATGCGCCAGGTTGGCACCACCCCACACCAACACCATAAAGCATCCCTACAATATCCAAGCCATTCCTTTCACACTCATCACCATTGGGGGGCGGGGGGGTGTGGGGATGTTATGTTTCACCATTCACTGCAACTCACTCAGCCACTTCCAAAGATGCACACAAATCTGTCCAAGAATGCAATGTGTTGAAAATAAAGGTTTCAATGTTTGACACCACATTAACAGAAACTTTACATGAACATTGGATAAAACATCCAAGTGCCTACCCTTGTGTGTTGTTAGTTGGTATGATTGCACTAGGATGAGGATGAATGTGAGGGGTGGCTAGTGAGATGGGGATGGGATAATGTGGATAGAGTGGGATGGCTGGAGGTGCAGGGTAGGTTGGTGTGAGTAAGGATGTGCAGGAGTAGGGTAGGGAAGGCAGAGTGATGGGGATGTGATGAGAGGCACAGTAGGATGAGGTTGAGTGTGGCTTTGTACTAACGTTTCATGATCTACTGAGATCATTGAAAGGTTTGCGCCACTGCACCCAGGTCTTCCTGACCACATCCGTGTTTGTGACCTCCTGTGCAATGTGCAACCAGGCTGTGTTGATCTCCTGTGGAGGTCTCTTCCGCCCATGGGAAGGGAAGAGGACCTCCCTGTTTGCTGTGACTCCCTCCATAACATATCGAGGGAGTCATGGGAGAGCCTGGGTGCAGTGTTTGCAGCACCTCAGTGCTGTAGAATACTGACAGCACAAATGTCAAAATAAAGTTGTCCGTGGTCCCTTTAAGGAAACCGGCTGAAGACCCGTCATCAAATGACGTCACCAGACCCGCTTCCTCCAATTGGCCAGGAAACGCGCTGGGTGGGCTTAACAAGCCAAATCAATGGAAAGTCATTCTACACAGCGGGATGGAACCAGCAGCGGGGTCGGGACTTGCCACTGACGTCGCCCGCCATGGGCCCGCTGAGTTTCGTAAAATCGCGGCCTAAGTGAGTGGGCAAAACTGTGGCAGATGAAGTTCAATGTGGGGAAGTGTGAGGTCATCCACTCTGGACCGAAGAAAGATCGATCAGAGTATTCTCTAAATGGCGAGGAAGCTGGGAACTGTGGAGGGGCAGAGAGATTGAGGGGTCCAAGTACAGAAATCACTAAAAGCCAGTGGACAGATACAAAAAATAATTAAAAAGGCTAATGGAATGTTGTCCTTTATCTCGGCGGCTGGAATACAAAGGGGTGAAGTTATGTTACCGCTGCACAGAGCTCTGGTCAGACCCCATCTGGACACTGCGTTCAGTTCTGGGCCCCGCACCTCAGGAAGGATATACTGGCCTTGGAGGGGGAGCAGCGCAGATTCACCAGAATGATCCCGGGGTTAAAAGGGTTAAATTGTGAGGACAGGTTGCATAGACTGGGCTTGTATTCCCTCGAGTAGAGAAGATTAAGGGGTGATCTAATCGAGGTGTTCAAGATGATTAAACAAGTTGGTGGGGTAGATGGGGTGAAACTATTTCCTCTGGTGGGGGGGGGGGAGTCCAGAACAAGGGGGCAAAACCTTAAAATTAGAGCCAGGCCGTTCAGGGGTGATGTCAGGAAGCACTTCTTCACACAAAGGGTACTGGAAATCTGGAACTCTCTCCTCCAAAAGCTGTTGAGGCTGGAGGTCAGTTGTAAATTTAAAAACAGAGTGTGATACATTTTTGTTAGGCAAGGGTATTAAGGGTTATGGAACCAAGATGGGTAGATGGAGTTGAGGTACAGATCAGCCGTGATCTCATTGAATGGCTCGAGGGGCTGAATGGTCTCCTCCTGTTCCTATATTCCTACGTAGAACACGTAATACTTTACCACAAAGGGCTATTGTGGCAGAGACTGCAACATCATTTAAAAGAAATTGGATTAGGATTTGAAAAGGAAAAATATAAAAGGATTATGGAGAAGTGCAGGGACATGGGATTAGAGTCGATCAGTCCTGTTGAAGAGCTAGCATGGCTCAGGTACAACGGGCTGAAAACCTCCAGGTAAAATCAACAGATTTAAATTAAAATATTTTAATCTGGGATCAGCTTTGAAGTTTATTCACCCATGGAGTGCCATCAGACTTACTGCAAAGCAGGTTCTGGCAATCAAGGTGGTTCTCTGGATAAGAATCTAGCCGTTTTATTGCCTGTGATCTGTTCAGTATTTATTTGGTTGAGTAACTTTAGTTTACTTTATTCCAAACTGTGTGCTCCTCTCACCCGTACCCCAGCTCAGTGCAGTTATTAGACAGATTCACATTTTCATACTGCCACTTACCATTATCTTTAAGGTCATTTTTCAGCCTTCCAAAATGCTACCTAGAGGCTATTCTGATGACTTAATGGTTTAAAGCAATTGTGTGTGTAATATTGAACCATACAGATCAGAAAGGTCTGGGCTGTGATCAGTGACATGATCTTGGCCAGACAATACTGGAGGTGACAATGGAGGTCAGTGCCCAGGGCTGAGAAGGGGCAAATTCAGTGAGGGTTCATTTAGGCTCTTGTCCCCTTTTGGAAGCTGAAGGTTGGTTGAGAGTAGACTGGGCTTGGCACCGATGTCCCTAGGGTTTAATAGCTTGCCGATACTGTCAAATGAGGATATAAGGAGGAGAAAATGTGTTTCTGATGGCTTATTTTCAGCTTGAGAGGAACAAGAATGGAAAGTTCAGAACAAATGATACTATCAATAAAATACAGAACAGAAAGGTTGTGAGGGGGAGAGAGAGAAATTAGGATCTAGAGGCAAGAGTAGTCTATCGGATGACAAACCTTTCTTGTACATGAGAGTAGTGTCCAAGCCTTTGGTGGACTTGGGCTTTGCAGAAGGAAGCATCAAACCCACGCTATGGCACTCTTAGCGATTCAACGCACTGCACCGTTGATGGCTTCTGCCTTTCCGCGGGGAAAACCAGCCAGGGTTCCTGGAGGGTCCCAGACGCTACGACAACCCCAGCTGAAGATGCAGATTTGAGGATGTCGAGCAGCGACGGCATCGAGTTCGGCCGTGATGCCTCTGCAGCGGGATAGCTTGCCGACGCTCGGTGTCTAGGCTCGCACATCAAAAGTGGCCTCTTGGGTGAGGTAGGGAGGGCAATCCTATCCCAGCACGAGCCAGGAGAGTGGGAAAGGAGAAAACGATGGCGGAGGGGCAGGGACAATAAATTTAACGGGCGTGGAAAGATTTGTCAGACTTGGAAACTACTTACTGCAGGTCCCACCAGAACTGAGAGGCAGCTGTCTGTGCCGAGCACACTTCTCTCTAACACGACCACAGTTTCAGTTAGTCAGATATAAATTGGACAGTTTCTGAAAGAGGAAGCCCGTAACGCACAGGATATGTCGAGCTGCTGACTCTTAACTGATGTTACAGGCGTGCACTAAAATAACATCTTCAAGAGGCACACAAGTGCTGTCCGTGGCCAAAAATACCCAGATCTTTTGGCAAGCACATGTGCTTCTCAAATGCAAATTTATACTAATCCAACAAGACATGGGGGCATTCTGTGAATGAGACGGAACATGTGGTTCTCTTTTAAAACTGCCTCAAAGTTTGTGACAGTTGTGTTTGGGGAAATTTTTTTGCTGCTGTTTAAAGGCAGTGCTGTAACTCTTTACATACATTTCACACTGAAAAATGTAGAAACGTTTTTCACTTCGAAGTGACTTTAGGGTCGCTAACCCTCCTGGAGTCTCCAGGAATAGAAGATCAATCTCCTGGGAGAGAAATGATCGGGGCATTGAATAAAATGATGCGTTTTTTTTTTCTTTAAAAACACTTTTTTGTTTATTAGTTGCAACATTATGGGAGAAAAGCCGGTTTGACCGCTAAAGAATCGTCCAAATTGTTAACGAAGAGCCTGTTCACTTTCCAATTGGCCGTGGGAAGACCGGGGCTCCGAGAGAATGGACGTGTTGGCCGGCCAATGGCGGGAGTGTAGGGCGGGGCGGCGGGACGTCATGTGATGAAACTTCCCGGAATATGACCAATCAGAGTTGGGCAACCCTCAGTGACCCCGCCTCACTGCATTCCGAAATCTGCACAGAACCCAGAGTGCATTGTGCCTGAATATTTTACAGATAAGAAATCGTGCATGTTTTATACAAGAACTTGCATTTAAATAGCGCCTTTAACGCAGGAAAACTTCTCATGGCGCTTTACAGAGGCGTAAGGAAAAATTGGATGTTGAGCCACAGATGGAGAGATTGGGAGGGGGGTGGGGGGCAGTAACCAAAAGCTTGGTCAAAGAGGTGGGTTTTGAGGAGGGTCAAAGGAGGAGAGGGGGGGAGTCGTTTATTTTCCAGGAATGAGGGTACCTAAAAATATTTGTATCAAAAAATCTTACATATACCGTATACAAATTCAGAAATGGGGGTCTCCCTCAGATCTTTGCTTCCCCCCTCCAGATCTTCCGTTGACCTCAAAACAACTTGGTCTAGTGAGTAAAGGCATAGGCAGTACACAGACCAGAGGTCCCAGGTTTGTTCTCCAGTCTGTGCTGAGATAGCTGATCCCAGCGTGGGCAGTGGTTGGGGTGCAACAATTGGCTTTGCCACCTCTGGGCTAAGGGGAGTGTGGGGGAAACCGAGGTCCTGATTGGTGTCTGGTGACTTCAGCTGAAAAGTGCACATTTAGATGATGGGTGATGACAGAATTGGGCTGAGATGTGATGGCTCTGCCTGTCAAATGGCCTTCCTGGGTGTCAGCCTTGTTCGGTGGTAGCCTCTGAGTCAGAAGGTTATGGGTTCAAGTCCCACTCCAGGAACTTGAGCATGTAATCTAGGCTGACACTCCAGTGCCAGTACTGAGGGAGTGCTGCACTGTCGGAGGTGCCGCCTTTCTGATGAGACGTTAAACCTCAGCTGGATATAAAGGATCTCACGGCATTATTTGAACACTTTGGGACATACTGAAGTTGTGAAAGGCGCTGTAGAAATGCAAATCTTTCTGACACGCACTGTCGAGACCACACACTTGGCCAAGGGCAGTTGCTGCGTGTAGGACTGTCCCCAGCGAGAGTTCCCATCTTGTGGAGTGGGAGAAAATTGGGGAATTCCCACAAAGTTATTTTGACTCAGGCGCTGGCACACAGTGTGGCGAGTTCTGCATCATACAGACAATACGGGCGGTCAGTTTGATAATCTGATTAATCCAACATGACCCCAGAACACTCAGCATGGGGTCAGAGCTGAGTCGCTGAAATAAGTGTTTCCTCATAGAAGTCACGAGCCAACTGAGAAACAATCCTGGCTGGTCCAAGTTTCAAAAAAGTAAATTCTGCAATTTTTTTGAAGAAGTTTGAGTTAACCCACAGAGCAGTTTTTAAAACATTGTTTGTGAATGAAGGGGGAGGGATGTCCATAAATGGAACACCGTCCATTCTGGGCGCTCAGTGTTCGTACCAAGCAATCATGGGTCAGGTGAGACATGGTCAAATACAGAATAAAGCCATCTCCGTGCTGAACAATGGTCAGAAAAGTATCCGCTTTTAGTGTGACATGATTCAATTTCTCGCCCTAGCCAATTAATGCCAAATCAGGCTGGTTACAGCCAGCCAACAGGCCCTACAGATGAAAGGACCGTGCCTGAAGCCACTGCACCATCCCATTCCCAGGCTACTGATTGTAGTTTGTCCCCTTTGGGGCCAGGGTAGGGAAATATGGCATAACTACGCCAATCAATGTTTTGGTGATTTGTATTTGTACTTGTGGCTTAGATCATTTCATTGCTGTTAAGAGACTCCAGCCTTTCACCTACAATATGTCCTTTCCTTTTATCTGTATCTATATCTCTAGTTATATCAAGCCCAGAATTCGTGGGGCCCTGGGCACCAACAAAATTCTTACAGGGGTTGACAGGGTAGATGCTGGGAGGATGTTTCCCCTGACTGGGGAGTCTAGAACCAGGGGTCACAGTCTCAGAACATTTCGGACTGAGATGAGGAGAAATTTCCTCACTCAAACGGTTGTGAATCTTTGGAATTCTCTACCCCAGAGGGCTGTGAAGGCTCAGTCGTTGAGTATATTCAAGACAGAGATCGATAGATTTTTGGACACTAAGAGAATCGAGGGATATGGGGATCGGGCGGGAAAGTGGAGTTGAGGTTGAAGATCAGCCATGATCTTATTGAATGGCCGAGCAGGCTCGAAGGGCCAAATGGCCGACTCCTGCTCCTATTTCTTAATTTCTTATGTTCCAATAACATCCGGGTTCCCTCCGCACCCCAGCACAACACCCCCCCCATCCATTAAAACACAAATAATATCACAATATACGATGAACCTGCCCCCTGTCGAGGCCCCATAGTTGGCTGGGACCCTGGCCACAAGCCCTGGAGAACCCTGTGTTACTCTGTCCCGATGAATACTACATCTCTATCTGTAGTTATATCTGTACATACATGTATGTATGTCTATATTTGCATCAGAGAATCATACAGTACAGAAGGAGGCCATTTGGCCATCTTTGAAAGAGCTCTCCAATTAGTTCCACTCCCCCCTGCTCTTTCCCCATAGCCCTGCAAATTTCTCCTTTTCAAGTATTTATCCGATTCCATTTTGAAAGTTACTATTGAATCTGCTTCCACCGCCCTTTCAGGCAGCGCATTCCAGATCATAACAACTCGCTGTGTAAAAGTGTTGCCTCATCTCCCCTCTGGTTCTTTTGACAATGATCTTAAATCTGTGTCCGCTGGTTACCGACCCTCCTGCCAGTGGAAACAGTTTCTCCTTATTTCCTCTTTCAAAACCCTTCATAATTTTGAACACCTCTATTAAATCTCCCTTTAACCTTCTCTGCTCTCAGGAGAACAACCTCCGTTTCTCCAGTCTCTCCACGTAACTGAAGTCTTTCATCCCTGGAACCATTCTAGTAAATCTCCTCTGCACCCTCTCCAAGGCCTTGACATCCTTCCTAAAGTGTAATGCCCAGAATTGGACACAATACTCCAGCTGAGGCCTAACTAGTGTTTTCTAAAGGTTTAGCATAACGTCCTTGCTTTTGTAGTCTATGCCTCTATTTATAAAGCCAAGGATCCCGCATGCTTTTTTAACAGCCTTCTCAACTGGTCCAGCAACCTTCAAAGATTTGTGTATATGATCCCCCAGGTCTCTGTGTTCCTGCACCCCCTTTAAAATTGAACCAGACAGAAATAGAGAACACAAGCTGCTACAACAGCAGATCTGAAATTGAAACAGGAAATGTAAGGGAGACCTGGTGGATCCATCATTACCGAGAAATGAAACAACATCCAGGTCCACAGCACGGACCCAGGAACCAGCAGCACTGTGCACCGACTGAGCGCCTGTACCCTAACGTCACTCCACCTGCCCTCCTCCCGGACACCAACAGACCCTCCCCACGTTGCCAGCACCATCTGCTGTGAATAAAGCGGAGAGTACAATCAAGGTCTGAAGTTACGAGATGCAGTGTCAGCTGTGGCTCAGTGGGTAGCACACTCGCCTCTGAGTCAGAACGTTGTGGGTTCAAGTCCCACTCCAGAGACTTGAACAGGTAATCTAGGCTGACACTCCAGTGCAGTGCTGAGGGAGTGCTGCACTGTTGGAGGTGCCGTCTTTCAGATGCGACGTTAAACCGAGGCCCTGTCTGCCCTCTCAGGTGGACGTAAAAGATCCCATGGCACTATTTCGAAGAAGAGCAGGGGAGTTATCCCTGGTGTCCTGACCAATATTTATCCCTCAACCAACATAACAAAAACAGATTATCTGGGCATTTTCACATTGCTGTTTGTGGGATCTTGCTGTATGCAAATTGGCTGCTACATTACAACAGTGACTACACTTTGAAATTACTCCATTGACTGTAAAGCACTTTGAGACGTCCGGTGGTCGTGAAAGGTGCTATAGAAATGCAAGTCGTCTTCTTCTACTAAGGCGGTGATCAGACCAGAGGGAAGGAAGATCGGGCGGGGGTGTAAAACAGGCGGAAGATCCAACACCGCCAGCGTTATCCCCCGCCAACGCTGAACATTCCGCCCTCTTCTGGAAACTTTAGTTGCGCTTTATTGGAACAATGTATGAGATTAAATGTGAAAAGTTAAGAGTGAGATCAAAAGGACGAGATAAAGTGGTCAGCCACAGCGAGCTCAGAGTCACACTTGGAGACAGAACTCAGCACCCGTTTCTCATGCATTTTTTGCAGTCTCGTCTGTGCGTCTGCTTTTACTCGCCAAAACTCTGCCTCGGCTCAGTGGGTTTCACTCTCGCCTCTGAATCAGAAGGTTGTGGGTTCAAGCCCCACTCCAGAGACTCGAGCACATAATCCAGGCTGACACTCCAGTGCAGTACTGAGGGAGCGCAGGCACTGTCGGATGAGACATAAAACCGAGGCTCTGTCTGCTCACTCAGGTGGGTGTAAAAGATCCCATGGCACTATTTTGAAGAAGAGCAGGGGAGTTATCCCCAGTGTCCTGGCCAATATTTATCCCTCAATCAACACCTAAAGACAGATGATCTGGTCATTATCACCTTGCTGTTTGTGGGAGCTTGCTGTGCGCAAATTGGCTGCCGCTTTTCCTACATTATAACAGTGACTACACTTCAAAAAAAAGTACCTCATTGGCTGTGAAGCACTTTGGGATGTCCTGAGTTGTGAAAGGCGCTATAGAAATGCAAGTCTTTCTTCCTTTTTAAGCTTTCAGGTATAAATCTAAGCTTGCAGTCCAGTTCTATATTTCCCCATTTATTCACTCGGTATATGGTGGGGATTTCCACCTCAAGATATTGTTTCTTCTACTCAGATGTTGCTCCTGCTGCAGACTTCCATTTCTTTAGGTTAGTGCGGATAGTCTGTTTTAAAGGATCCTTTTGATCTCTGAAGACAATGGAAAAGAAGATCGGACATGCTGTCGATTTAATTATTCCCCAAGACCAATTTTACCCCAATGAGCCTAAACAACAGAAAGGAGTTGACCGATCCCTCTCTTTGAATTTCTGACTTCATGAACCTTGACAATAAGAACAGGCAAAGGTTTCGGCTGTGCTTAGTCACCTTGGACACTAACAACTAACCCTTTCGAATACGATGTTAATTGCACCAGTTAAGCAATGCTCTACTTAATTAAACTAATTTCACTGGCATCTCAACTGTTAACGGCACTGCCCAATGGGGTACTGAGCCAAACAGACCAATATGGGCCCAGGTTCAATCCCAGATTTTTACTGAGTTAACTGATGGTAGTTGGGCAGTGCTGGGCATGGCTTAGTGGCCCCCTAGCTAGGAAAGAGGACAAAAGCCAACGATGCCACCCATTTCTGATCACTGTCCAGTGACCCTTGCTGCAAAGTGCGTGTCTTGATGTTGGGTGAAGACAGGATCAGGCTTGATTGTGATGCTTCCACAGTTAAACAGCCTGTTCAAACTCACTGACTCGGCTCACACATGAAGAATAGCCATTTGAGTGTTGGTCAAACACACATACTAGGCTGTCTGCTTTTTCTGTGGACATCAGCATTTGGGGTCTATGTGCTGTCCACACTTATAGCCAAAAATCAGCAGAATTCAAACTCATTGCCCCTCCACCTGCCCCCACCCCCACCCCCACCCCCATTCCGCTCCTACCTGAATCTAGAGGCCAATGCACCAGGCGCTGTCCTTCCTCCCCCTCTCCGAAGCACCACTCCCTGCTCCTTCTCTTCATGTGCTTCAAGCGCTAATGGCCCGGATTTTCAATTCGCTATGCTGGGGGTGGGAACTCTATGGGGGGTTCTAGCCTCCAATGCACAGACGAGACAGTCAAGGCCAATAGCGATGGAAGCAGGTGAAGAAGAAGAGCAGAGCCTGCCTTGGGCATTGGACCCAAGTGGGACTGGGTGGGAAATATCATTGCAAAGGGAGGGGGAGAAAGCATGGCAAGGGGAAGGAAGGGGAGAGGAAAGAGGGAAAGGAGGGGGTGGGAGTCGATGGCAGTAAAGGGTCAAGTAAGGGGGAAATCACTGGCCATGCAACGAGGAGGTAAATACAGGGAAGGGGGAAAGGGATGGTAATGAATGCCAGCAGGAAAGGGGCAGAATGTGGGTGCAGTGCTTTGGCCGAGGGAGGAAGATCAGTACCAGGGTTAACAGCGAGGGAGTGGGGAGGGGGAGCACCAGTATGCTAGACTGAATTGGTAGGGGCAAAAAGAGACAGTGGAATCCTAGGGAAGAGCATAAGTTTGAACAGGGAAGAGTGGAAGAAGACTATCGGCTTAATTAGGTTGGCGGGGAAGAAGAGTGCCAAATGGAATTGCTGAAGGAGAGGGCGAGGGAGCGGGAGCGGGCAAGGGTGAGGGAGAGGGGGTGGGCAAGGGTGAGGGAGAGGGGGCGGGCAAGGGTGAGGGAGAGGGGGCGGGCAAGGGTGAGGGAGAGGGAGCAGACTGGGTGAGCTGGAGAATAGAATAGAATATCTCTATGAAAGATGTGAAGTGCATTTGTGAACCGAGGTGAGGGAGGGCTTGGATGTGGGAAAGTGACTGTTGAAAGTGTGTAAAAGCATTCCTGCACCATAACCTAATGACTAGTTGTTGTGTTTTCCACCTTAATGTAAAGTGCGATGATCTGTTGCCCTTTACTGCAGGATTGCTGTAGAAATACAAGTTGTTGTTGTATTGTTTACATCAATGCTTTTTGCATGAATCCTGTTGCAATCATGTTATGATGTTGTATAGACCATTATTATTTACATTATTACCTCATTCAGCTAAAGCCCCTGCATACAGCTGTGCCCGCTGAAAAAAGTATCGACAGACAAAGAAATGGAACAGCAGTGGGAAATATTTAAAAATGTGATCAATAGAGTTCAGGAGAAATATATTCCGCTAAAAATCAAGAACAAACTAGACAACAATGAAACACCATGGCTGAATAAAGAGATAAGGATACCACTGAAACTGAAGAAACAGGCAGACACTAAGTACACAGGCGATTAAAAGAGAGGATGGCAAAAGGAAACATGAGGAGGTTTGGAAAGAAGTCAAAAAACAATTAGGAAAGCAAGGATGAACTACAAAATTAAATTATCAAGGAATATAAAAAGTAATATTAAAGTATTCTACAGACACATAAATAACAAAGGACAAATCAGGATAGGAACAGGGCAACTAAGGGGTGCGCAAGATAAATGATTAAATATTTACCAGGGAGACTAACAAGGTGGACATGACATTGGAAGAAGAGATCAAAAAGATATAGGGCTGGATTTTCATTGACCCGTGGAGGCGGGTTTGGAGGCCTGTGGGGGGTTAAAGTGGCGGGCAGGCACAAGTCCGCCTCCATCCCGCCTCCACGCAATTTTGATGAACTCGTGTCTGCTCGTTCAGCCTGCGTCCCGCCTTTAAGAGATGGGATAGGCTGTTAAGGCCCTTAACAAGCACTAAATTGGCCTCTATAATGTCATTTTGAAAGGCCTTTGTGATTTTAACCCTTGTTCTACGTGAAGCACGCCTGTTCTGAAATACGATTGTGAAACCTGGCGGGAGCACATGTGGATAGCTGACTATCAGTGGCTGCGCTGAGTATCAGTGAGTGGCTGGCTGGCATCTGGGAGTGGTGGAGCAAAAAAAAATTCTCTCTCTCTCTCTCTCTAGAGCTGCTGCTCATTTTGCATCCAGGTCCTCTCACAGCAAAGGCCAGGCAGTCTCTGACCTTCAATGCAGCATCAATGCGACTTTCAGACTGAAACCACTAATTGGGTCATGGGTTCCCACATGCTGGATCTCAATTGCCTAATTAGGTGAAAATTGCATCAATCTCCCACATCCAATTGCAGTCGGGTGGATAACACGAAATGCGGATGACACGACCCCAACCCGCCCCAGTATCAAAATCCAGCCCATAGAGTCATTTAAGATGGAAAGAGGGAGATAATTGATAAACTGATCAAACTCAGAGAGGATAAACCCCCTGGTTCGAATGGATTGCATCTGCACATATTAACAGTTAGGGAAGAGATAGCAGAGCCACTATTATATATATAACAATTCATTAGAAAAGGGAATAGTGCCAGAGAACTAGTTTACAGCTAGTGTGCTTCCATATATAGAAAAGGGAGCTAGAACAAGTCCAGAGAACTATAGACCAATTAGCTTACCGTTGGTGGTATGAAAGGTAATGGAATCCTTAATCAAAGATGTAATAGAAAAACATCTAGAAACTGAAAATATAATAAAGAGTAGTCAGCCCGGATTTCAAAAGGGAAGGTTATGCTTGACCAACCTTATTGAATTCTTTGAAGAAGTAACAGAAAGAATAGATAAGGATAATGTAGTAGATGTAATATATTTGGATTTTCAAAAGGCCTTTGATAAGGTACCTTATAAGCCTTGCATTTATATAATGCCTTTCATGATCTCAGGATGTCTCAAAGTGTTTCACAGGCAATGAAATACTTTTGAAATGTAGTCACTGTTGTAATGTAGGAAATGTGGCAGCCAATTTGCACACAGCAAGCTCCCACAAACAGTTGTGATAATGACCAGATAATCTGTCTTACTGATATTGTTGAGGGATAAATATTGGACAGGACACCAGGGAGAGTGCCCCTGCTCTTCTTCGAATAGTGCCGTGGGATCTTTTGCATCTACCTGAGAGGGCAGATGGGGCCTCGGTTTAACGTCTCATTCAAAAGACGGCACCTCCAACAGTGCAGCACTCCCTCAGTACCGCACTGGAGTGTCTGCCTAGATTATGTGCTCATGTCTCTGGAGTGGGACTTGAAGCCACGAGCCTCTGACTTAGAGGTACGAGAGCTACCACTGAGCCACGGCTAACATCGATATCACTGAGTGTTCAGCCTTGAGCTGTATACCTGGGACTGCTGCTCAAACCAGACACATAACTATGGCTAAAATGGCAGGAAATCTCACCTCGGATCGGTCAGATATTGGCAGCTCTGTGGAATTCAACAATGTCATGTGATCACAAACGTCAATCTCCTTCTCCCAAAGCCGTGCCCCATAATTTCCTGTCAAATACCATGGGGGAAAAATTCAGTTGGTTGCGCCTCCCGTTAGCGCCTTAAGAGGGCGCTAATGGGGCGCAAAGCAACTAGCGCCTGGGCGCAGCGATGTTTGCGCCGCTCGCGAACTTAACTAGACATTTTGCAGCGGCGCTAAACACTACCGCCACGATCTCCTGCGCCAGCATATCGTGACGTCAGTCGAGTGCGCAACGCCCCGGTATCGCCCCCGAGCGGATATTGAGTGGCGCCCCCTGCTTTACCGCCTGACGCTAGCAACGACAGGTTGAGGGGAGCGTTCTGCAGTCACGAAGGGAAAGGGGGAGCGCTATTTAAAGGTGACCGCTTCCTGCCTTTTATTGTTGGTGCCATTTTTGAACTACGCATTCTGAGAGAGAGAGAGAGAGAGACTTCTGGAGAGATTCAACATTGTGTGAAGGAGTTTTTGGTACTGAGCATCACTTTGCAGGTTCATTTTGATTTACCATTCCTTGTATTGATTTAGAAAAGACTGTGGGGGCTGCACTCTGAGCTCTTTGCCTGGTACTCTCCATTGTTCTTTCCAGCAGATTTGATGTGCAGGTCTCTCCAGGCCGAGATTCAAGGCTGCAATGAGCAGGATGTGGATGGAAAGCAAGATTAACCATCCCCTTTAAGACCTGGCCCGTGCCATTGTGTGTGTGCTCCATTGCTGACTGACATTACATGAGCTTCGCCAGCGCTCTGAGGTAGCGCCTCGCTCCTCGGCCTTTGCGCCTTAAGACAGGTGTGAAGCGCCTGATTTAGCGCTCCAATCACCTCCTGGGGCGATAAAAGTCAAGTTTGCAGTCGGTGGCGATAATTAGCGCCAGGTGCTAATCTTTGCGCCCGGCCGATAATTGCGCCCCAAATGGGGCGATACTGAATTTCTCCCCCCATGAGTATTGAGCATAGGATTACTGCACCAGAACCATAAGGATGGAGAGAGGCTAGGGGATTACTAGGTGGATAGCTGTTTCAGAGAGTCGGTACAAGGAGCAAATTCAGCCCACCAGGCTTTATTACTGGACATCATAGGCCTCATGAGCTGGATTTCTGTCTAATTTACTTGTTGCAAATGATTAATGAAAGCTGGTGGACCTCCCATGGCATTGCTCCTGGTGAGTTGGAGGATATATCTGTTGCACTGCGACACGATTGCAGAACTGTTAGAAAGCAATAAAAATAGTAGGCAGCACAAAAAAGAAATAGGTGCAGAAAATCCTTGGTACTTATGTTTCTTTCAGAAAATAACATTGTGGGATACAGTATCTGAGCGATTAGAGACCTGACATGTGTTGAGTGTAGCATGCTATGCCCAAAAGAGAGAGAGAGAGAGAACAAAAGTCGACTGCAGTGACTCCTGGGTAGACCAGCGCCTCAATCCCAGCAACCCCCATTTATCTTCACCTTTTATTTATGCCCATCAGCTAACTTTCTATCCATGCTGCTACATTTCCTCATACCGTCTGCCTGAATTTTTGTAACAAGCCTCCTGTGAGGCACCTTATCAAACACCACCTGACAATCTATATACCCTGCATCCACTGCATTCCCTCAAATCCATCCAATCCATCACTACTTCAAAAAAAAACTTAGAGGCAAATCCCGTTTGACAAATGTTTTTAACAGATTCATGGTGACTGCTTTTGATTAGCTCACGCAGTGCCAAATATTTACTAATCTGATCTCAAATAATGGATTCTAGGAGTTTGGCCACAACTGACATTAGACGAATTGAATGATAGAGGTTTACAGCACAGAAAGAGGCCATTCAGCTAATTTTCTGGAGTAATCCAAAACTAATCCCACTGTCCCTGTCTCTTCGGTATCCTCCTCTACTTCAAATATTTATCCAATTTTCCCTTAAAAGTTGCGCTGGTCCCCACCTCAACTGTTTTCTGTGGCACTGCATTCCATACTCCAATAACTCTCTGTGTAAATACATTTCTTCTAATCTCTCTCCTCACTTATTTAGTGACAATTTAAAATTGATGAACCCATGTCACTGACTCCTCAACTAGAGGAAATCGCCTTTCCCTATTCACTCTATCAAAGCTCTTCATAATTTTAAAAACCTCTAGTACATCTGCTCTTGGCCTTCTCTGCTCCAGTGGGAATAGTCCCAGTATCTCGAGTCTCTCCTCATAACTTTACTTTCCCATCCCTGGCATCATCCTGGTGAATCTACGCTGTACTCTCTCTTTGGCCTTAATGTCCTTTCTATAATGGGGCACCGTAAACTGTACACAGCCTCTAACGGTGGTCTAACTAATGTTTTGTACAAATTCCCTATTTATAAAACCACCAAAATCTGTTGTCCTTTTTTATAGCTTTCAGGGAATGATGGCCTTGAACTTCCAAGGAGATTATCCAAGAGTCCCACCGTAACATTGATGGGAGACCAGTGAAAGAGGAAACATAGCAACTGTAGGCTGTCAGAAGCTTTGGGTTCTCGGCAATCTCAGACACCCTCTGAGATATATCTGGGATTCCAAGATGCATCCTCTCCCCTTTCTCTGTATGTGCAGTAGTCTGGCCTTGTCAGCCTAATTTATCTGAACTTCCACATTCCTTCTGACGTGTTAACTGGTGAAGCGACTCTCTGTACTGTTATGATGGCACGTTTATCATATGGGTATGCAATGGCGCCTTGTCCTTTACTGGAACAGAGCGAGAGAGGAAAAAACTGTGAAATTTGAAACACTTCATTTAGTTGGTTTGATACAAAATATACCAGCAAACTAAGTAAAGAGAAGTGTGTGTGTATGTATGTCTAATGGGGTGGAATTTGACGTGCAAGTCGGCCAGCAACCCCCGTGAATTACGAATTTCCACAAGTTGTTGGACAAGTTGCTCCGCTGTTAGCTTCGCGAATATGGCATCTCGGGCTTAACCTCCCCTTGAGTTTCATGAAGTTGCTGCATTTACACATTAATTCCCATTAAACTCATCACAGAGTATTAAGTCTAGTAACTAACAGTGAAAGTACCCTGTTAACGACGTGATACTTGTTAATGACTGCCAATCTCTGGCCCAGAAAATGACAATTACAAGTGTGGAGTCTCATTCCTTCAGATTGTTGTTGGAGATTTTAAAAATGTCAAATTTTAAATTAAAATTTTTTTCTTTCTTTCTCTTTTTTCTCCCTCTCTTAATCCGATCTTTCTTTCCCTCTCTTTATTTCTCTTTCTGTATCTAATTTGACTCTAATTCACCCTCCTTCTCAGTCCTTGCTCCGTTTATTTCTCAATCCTTAAATCTCATTGGTTAAGGAGATAGACTGTTGGTCCCATTGTTCACTATGGTCCCAGATGCCCTGTTGCCCTTGCTGGCTCTGTTACCAGCTCGCACTTTGGAGCTGAAGGGTGCAGTAACAAGTCTAACTAACAGGGCACACCATGAGATGCCCCGCTCCAGCAAATTCTGGACCAATATGTTTGTGTGTGTGTGTGTTTGTAAATATATCTGTGTGAATGTATGAGTGTGTGTGTATATTTTTATGTATAATGGGTCCAATTTCCCTGGTTTGACTTAGGTTGTAATTACACCAAAATTTGCACTAGTTTCTACGCCAATCTTGCCAATGACAACTTATGCTGAAATTTCCTGAAAATTTCGTCAGCATTTGCCCAAACGTAAAAACCAGTGTAAACAATCGGGACCCAGGAAAGCACAGAACATACACTGTCTTCCCTCGTTAAGTCCCTCTTTACCTTATTGATGTTATGAAAATTAAAATTTGAAGCCATCAAACCATCAGTTATGCACATTAAGCACAGCGTGTTTCAAATAATTGTGGAAGCGTTTCACTTTTTAATGTGACAGATTCTGATGCCATGAAAAATACTGAATATAGTGCGGGTCTCGGTCAGGAGAAATAGCAAACCGCTAAAGAAAATCGGTATGAAACACCAGAAATAGTGACTTCAGGTCCTGTTGTAGCTAAAATTTTGTGGATAAATTAACGCCCGTTTGGAACCGGCGTCAATGCAGGAAACTCGCGTTCCCTGGTCTTTTGCATGGAGGCGGAGCTATGTTAATGGGCTAAGTGGGGTTTCAACGAACGTAACTCAGGAGATCATGAAAATCCTTGCGTAACAATGTTTTGATATTAAACGGGCGTAAATCAGTTACACGCAAATTTCCTCGGGGTGGGGGTGGGGGGGGCGGTTGGGAAACGGCACCATTCCGCTCTTGCGTCACAATTAGGCCGAAACTTTCCAGGAAATTCAGGGCACGTATGCATTTGTATGTATAAGTGTGCATGGGTGTTTATGCATGTGTGTGTGTGTGCCTGCATTGTGACGTGTGCATATGAACACACAGATTGCTTTCCAAAGCAATGACAAATTTTACTTCCCTTTTCAGAGAGATCATTATGACACTGGGTTTCAAGTAATGTTATTGGAACATTTTTATGTGCAGGCGATTGCTCAGTAACGAGGGTGACTTGGACGATTTGTAGGTGGGCTATAAATGTGGATAATCACTCCATTTAACCCTAACCTTAAAAGGTGTGTAGGGGATGATGCCATTGAGTGTGTGGACCTCCAGTAGCGTGGAGCTCTTATATAATGTAACTCATTCCATTTTCCAATAACTGCAATGTCACAAAGAGAAACCAACATATGTGAAACCGATCTCGCTGTGTGTTGGTTTCATTCGAATTTATCCAAACAGATGTGGCCATAATAAAGTCCAAGTTTAAAAAGAATCTGTTGCTTTAGCTCAGGTAAAAGGCGTGTGGTGCATTGTGCCAGACACCAGATAGTAGGAGAGAATGTGAGGTAAAGCTGGAAGGAGTGATTGATTGGCACAAGCCTAGGTTTTAAAAGTCTGTGGATTGTAGGAAGAAGATAGACTGAGGGAGAGAAGGACCTCACTGGCCAGCAAGAGAAAGCAAGAGAAAACTGTTGAAACTTCTATCTCTAGACTGGACTATTCCACCGCTACCCTGGCCGGCCTCCCATCTTCCACCCTCCGTAAACTTGAGCTCATCCAAAACTCTGCTGCCCCGTGTCCTAACTCACACCGAGTCCCGTTCACCCATCACCCCTGTGCTCGCTGACCTACACTGGCTCCTGGTCTGGCAACACTTCAATTTTAAAATTCCCATCCTTGTTTTCAAATCCCTCCACGGCCTCGCCCCTCCCCCCTATCCCTGTAATCTCTTCCAGCCCCACAACCCCCCCGAGTTATCTACGCTCCTCCAATTCTAGCCTCTTGCACATCCCTGATTATAACCCTCCACCGTTGGTGGCTGTGCTTTCAGCTGCCTAAGCCCATAACTCTTAAATTCTCTCCCTAAACCTCTCCGCCTCTCTACCTCTCTCTCCTCCTTTAAGATGTTCCTTAAAACCTACCTCTTTGACCAAGCTTTTGGTGACCTGTCCAAATTCTCCTTATGTGGCTCTGTGTCAAATTTTATTTGATAACGCTCCTGTGAAGTGGCTTGGGACTTTATACTACGTTAAAGGCGCTATATAAATGCAAGTTGTTGTTATTGTTGCTCCTTGGCACCTTTGACTTTCTCCCAACCCAGCTCCTTGCCACTCAACTACTAATCCTCAGTTTAATGCTCATTGATATCATCACCCTCTCCCTTTCCTCAGACATTATTTCTTCCTACCCCCAAAACTGTTGTCATCACCCCTTTCTTAAAATCCTATCTTACATACAAACATATGAATTAGGAGCAGGAGTCGGCCACTCGGCCCACTCGAGCCTGCTCCGCCATTCAATAAGATCATGGCTGATCCGATTACTCCACATTCCCGCCTACCCCCGATAACCTTTCACCCCCTTGCTTATCAAGAATCTATCTACCTCTGCCTTAAAAATATTCAAAGACTTTGCTTCCACCGCCCTCTGAGGAAGAGAGTTCCAAAGACTCACGACCCTCTGAGAAAAAATATCTCCTCATCTCTGTCTTAAATGGGCGACCCCTTATTTTTAAACAGTGACCCCTAGTTCTAGATTCTCCCACAAGAGGAAACATCCTCTCCACATCCACCCTGTCCAGACCCCTCAGGATTTTATATGTTTCAATTAAGTCACTTCTTACTCTTCTAAACTCCAGCAGATACAAGCCTAGCCTGTCCAACCTTTCCTCAAATGTGAGAAGTCGCACAACACCAGGTTATAGTCCAACAGCTTTATTTGAAATCACAAGCTTTCGGAGCGCTGCTCCTTCCCCATAAGACAACCCGCCCATTCCAGGTATTAGTCTAGTAATCCTTCTCTGAACTGCTTCCAACGCATTTACATCCTTCATCAATTGAGGAGACCAATACTGTACACAGTACTCCAGATGTGGTCTCACCAATGCCCTATATAACTGAAGCATAACCGCCCTACTTTTGTATTCAATTCCCCTCGCAATAAACAATAACATTCTATTAGCTAATTACTTGCTGTACCTGCATATTAACCTTTTGCGATTTATCTTTGCTCATCTGTCCTCCAAAACGACTACCCTTTCTACTCTGAAATCCTCAAATAGGTTTCAGACAACTCTAGGCCTACCAGTTCCTGTTCAGGTCCCTCCAATCTGGTTTTCATCCCACCCAAAGCACCAAGACCTCCCTGGTGAAAGACACCAACACCAGTTTGCCTGACTGCGCTCACAGTCCCTGTCCCTCCTTGTCCTTGAGCTCGGTACAGGCTTTGATGCAGTTGACCATCCTAGCCTCCACCATGGTCTGCCTCTGTGGCACTGTCCCAACACAGTCAGTGCATCTCCTCGAACGGGTTTTAGTCCTGTGCCCACATGTTCATCTCTGCCTTAGTTCAGATGAAGGTGTAAGATCTTAATGATCTCTGAGTTCTTGGACAAGACACCAATAGGCAGCAGCCAGTATGTTTGAGCAATAGATCAAGATTTATTAATACTTAATATTAGGCGTTAGTTTTCTTCTTCTTCTTCTTCTTCTTCTTAGGCAGTCCCTCGGAACCGAGGATGACTTGCTTCCATATTAAAAATGAGTTCGCAGGTGACTGATGAGTCCAATGCGGGACCAACAGTCTCTGTCACAGGTGGGGCAGACGGTGGTTGAAGGGGCGGGTGGGTGGGGTGTTTGGGTTGACGTGCGCTCCTTGCGCTGTTTGCGCTTGGCTTCCGCTTGCTCCCGGCGAAGAGACTTGAGGTGTTCGGCGACTTCGGCGATAGTTTTAACGAGTAGCTCGCAGCCCTTGGTCTCTCGGACACAGGTGACGTCGTCTTAAGTCTGTTCCTTTGTTCTCGCAGTATGTCTGTGTGAAGTTGTTCTTTGAGTATCGAGGTTTTCTTATCAAAAGTTGGTTTGGCCAGTGTCCATATATGGTCTTTAACAAAATCACCTTTTTTAATTGGTTCTAATGGTCAAAATACCATTGTCACTCAGACTAAGGTAGCATCCCGCCTTTCCGGTAGTTTTCCACCAACTTTGCCATGTTCAGTGTTATCTTGTTTATAGTTTTTCACCCCATTGGAATTTACTTTACCGCTTTCATTTCTAGCTTCCCTGGTACAAGGCCTTTAAACCAATGGCCCATATCAGCGCTGTTTCACTAGTCTTGAGATATCCAAATTATCTCACTTTAATCTACCAGATAAATACCTTATCGCCATGATCTCTCTCATTTTATGTCCTTATACTAATTATTTTTTAAATATCGTTGCAATTGGTTTTGGTAAGCGAATTCTAATTTCTACTTAGCATCATATTATGTCTTTTTTTTAGCAATTTAACCTTCACTCGCAGTCTGCGGCTGTTTGTTATCAAAACTTAGTCAAAACTGCTTTTCACTGTCCTTCGCAGCTGCATTCTGAACAAGTCTTAGCTTTTTAGTTACCCAGGAGTAATTATGGGTAATATTATTTGGTCAATGGCTACACTTGATTTTATACATATATGATTCTCGTCTACTAAATATCTCTAAATATCAGCCTTTTGTAAAAAGGGTACACACCTGGAATGTCATAACCTGTCGTTTCCTTTTACGTAGGCTGACTGACTTGCTTTTATTCCATGTTCTAATAACCCTGTGTGAAAATAATTTTTCTAACGTCCCCCTTTGTTCTTCTCGTGATAATTTACTGATTTACCAACTAATGGAAATAATCTTTCACTGCTTACCATCTTTTGAAAACCTCTTGGTAGGTCCCTTCCCCCTTAGCCTGTCAGCCGTGGCTCAGTGGGCAGCACTCTCGCCTCGGAGTCAGAAGGTCATGGTTTCAAGTCCCATTCCAGAAACTTGAGCAGGTAATCTAGGCTGACACTCCAGTGCAGTGCTGAGGGAGTGCTTCACTGTCGAGGTGCCGTCTTTCGGATGAGACGTTAAACCGAGGCCCCGTCTGCTCTCTCAGGTAGACGTAAAAGATTCCGTGGCACTATTTCGAAGAAGAGCAGGTGAGTTCTTACCGGTGTCCTGGCCAATATTTATCCCTCAACTAACACCTAAAAACAGATTGATTTGCCATTATCACATTGCTGTTTGTGGGATCTTGCTGTGTGCAAATTGGCTGCTGCGTTCCCTACATTACAACATCCCCAGCATCGAAGCTTTGACCACGCTCGATCAGCTCCGATGGACGGGTCACATCGTCCGCATGCCCGATACAAGACTCCCAAAACAAGCGCGCTACTCGGAGCTCTGACACGGCAAGAGAGCCCCAGGTGGGCAGAGGAAATGCTTCGAGGACACCCTCAAAGCCTCCTTGAAAAAGTGCACCATCCCCACCGACACCTGGGAATCCCTGGCCCAAGACTGCACAAAGTGGAGGAGAAGCATCCGGGAAGGTGACGAACACCTCGAGTCTCTTTACCGGGAGCAAGCGGAAGCCAAGCGCAAACAGCGGAAGGAGTGCACGTCAACCCAAGCACCCCACCCACCCGCCCATTCAACCACCGTCTGCCCCACCTGTGACAGAGACTATAGGTCCCACATTGGACTCATCAGTCACCTGAGAACTCATTTTTAATGTGGAAGCAAGTCATCCTCGGTTCCGAGGGACTGCCTAAGAAGAAGAAGACAACAGTGACTTCACTTCAAAAGTTCTTCATTGACTGTAAAGTACTTTGGGACATCCTGAGGTTGTGAAAGGCGCTATATAAATGTGCAAGTCTTTCTTCATTCAAGTGAAAAAGCTCCAGTTATTCATCAGTAAAGCCTTTCATTTATGGTACCATTCTAGTGAATCTCTGCAGTACCCTTTCCATGGCTCCAATATTTATCCTGCAATCTAGGACCAGAACTGCAATATTCCAACTGTAGCCGAAGCAGTAAGTCTTGTATAAATATAACATCACTTCCTTGCTTTTATATTAAATGTCCCTGAGTCTAAAACCCAGAAACCCATTTGCCCTTTTTATGCCCTGTTCTACCCACACTCCCACCTTTTATAGATTTATATATCTGCCCCTCAAAATCGCCCTGTCCTCCACTCTGTTAAGAATCTTAGCACTTACAATATATTTCCTTTCACTGTTAATCCCCAAATGCATCACACTTCTCTGCATTGAACTGCCTCTCGCTCTCTGCCGATCCTGCTAACCTCTCCTGTCATCTCCGACTTTCTTCCTCACAGCTTACCATCATTTTTTTTTTATTCGCTTATGGGATCTGGGCATCACTGGCAAGGCCAGCATTTATTGCCCATCCCTCGTTGCCCTTGAGAAGGTGGTGGTGAGCCGCCTTCTTGAACCGCTGCAGTCCGTGTGGTGAAGGTACTCCCACAGTGCTGTTAGGGAGGGAGTTCCAGGATTTTGATTCAGTGATGATGAAGGATCGGCGATATACTTCTAAGTTAGGATGGCGTGTGACTTGGAGGGGAACTTGGAGGTGGTGGTGTTCCCATGCGCCTGCTGCCCTTGTCTTTCTAGGTAGTAGAGGTCGCGGGTTTGAGAGATGCTGCCGAAGAAGCCTTGGCAAGTTGCTGCAGTGCAACTTGTAGATGGTACACACTGCAGCCACGGTACGCCGGTGGTGGAGGGAGTGAATGTTTAAGGTGGTGGATGGGGTGCAAATCAAACGGGCTGCTTTGTCCTGGATGGTGTCGAGCTTCTTAAGTGTTGTTGCAACTGCACTCATCCAGGCAAGTGGAGAATATTCCATCACACTCCTTACTTGTGCCTTGTAGATGGTGGAAAGGCTTTGGGGAGTCAGGAGGTGAGACACTCGCCACAGAATACCCAGCCTCTGACCTGCTCTTGTTGCCACAGTATTTATGTGGCTGGTCCAGTTAAGTTTCTGGTCAATGGTGATCCCCAGGATGTTGATGGTGGGGGATTCAGCGATGGTAATGCTGTTGAATGTCAAGGGGAGGTGGTTAGACTCTCGCTTCTTGAAGATAGTCATTGCCTGGCACTTCTGTGGCACGAATGTTACCTGCCACTTATCAGCCCAAGCCTGAACATCGTCCAGGTCTTGTTGCATGCGGGCATGGACTGCTTCATTATCTGAGGAGTTGTGAATGGCACTGAACACTGTGCAGTCATCAGCGAACATCCCCATTTCTGACCTTATGTTGGAGGGAAGGTCATTGATGAAGCTGCTGAAAATGGTTGGGCCTAGGACATCATTGAGGTGTATAAAATATTGCTTCATTATGCCGAATTGAATTAAGATGTATATTGGGTGTCTATTACTGTTGAAACCACCACATTTCTAGCGGTACAGCCATACCCTATATCGGACGGTGCTTTAATTGGGCATGAGCTTAGAGGCTGGAACTCAGGCACTCTGTGGGGTGAGGTGGAATCCTTTAGATGCTTGGCTCAAGCTGATTTTCTAACAGTGTAATTAAGGGGAAAGGCAATTGTGTTTTGTTAAGATCAGAGAGTAAAAAACCTACATGTGGATGAAGCTACAAGTCTTCAGCTCATTAAGGTGAGGAATGTTGATGTTGAGAATAGAAAAGCTTCCATTTCGGGTACTCAGTGCAAGTTACAGCACAGTTACATGGAGAGTGAAACTCTCTCTACTCCTCCCCCAGCAATGGGTCTCAGCCACAGCCTCAGAGGTCCACATCCTACTGCACCAGTCCGACTGTCTCCCACACGAGACTTTCAGTGGCCTCTCTGAGTCAGTTTGTCCCGTAGTGCCAAATTAGGTATAGTTTTGTGTCATGGGTCCATGAGGAACTGGATTTAAACCCAAGTGTCAGAAATGAAAGGCCAGTTTGTAACTCACTGCATCACTCAGTCCCCCAGCAAACAACAACAGCAGCAAATTGTATTTATATAGCGTCTTTAACATAGTAAAACGTCCCAAGGCGCTTCACTGGAGCGATTATCAACCAAAATTTGACACTGAGCCACATAAGGAGATATTAGGGCAGGTGACCAAAAGCTTGGTCAAAGAGGTAGGTTTTAAGGAGCGTCTTAAAGGAGGAGAGAGAGGTATCGAGGCGGAGAGGTTTAGGGAGGGAATTCCAGAGCTTAGGGCCTTGGCAACAGAAGGCACGGCCACCAATGGTGAAGCGATTAAAATCAGGGATGCGTAAGAGGCCAGAATTAGAGGAGCGCAGATATCGCAGAGAGTTGTAGGGCTGGAGGAGGTTACAGAGATGGGGAGGGGCGAGGCCATGGAGGGATTTGAAAACAAGGATGAGAATTTTAAAATCAAGGCGTTGTTTTTCCGGGAGCCAATGTACGTCAGCAAACACAGGGGGTGATGGGTGAACGGGACTCGGTGTGAGTTAGGATACGGGCAGCAGAGCTTTGGATGAGCTTCAGTTTATGGATGGTGGAAGATGGGAGGCCGGCCAGGAGTGCGTTGGAATAGTCAAGTCTAGGGGGAACAGCGGCATGGATGAGGGTTTCAGCAGCAGATGAGCTGAGGCAGGGGTGGTGTTGAGCGATGTTACAGAGGTGGAAATAGGAGGTCTTGGTGCTGGTGCGGATATGTGGGCGGAAGCTCATCTCAGGGTTAAATACGACACCAAGGTTGCGAACAGTGTGGTCAACCTCAGACAGTTGCCAGGGGAAAGGGATGGAGTCAGTGGCTAGGGAATGGAGTGTGTTGCGGGGCCCGAAGACAATGGCTTTGGTCTTCCCAATATTTAGTTGAAAGAAATTTCTGTTCATCCAGAACTGGATGTCGGACAAGCAGTCTGACAATTTAGAGACAGTGGAGGGGTCGAGAGAAGTGGTGGTGAGGTAGAGCTGGGTGTCGTCGGCGTACATCTGGAACCTGACGTGTTTTCAGATGATGTCGTCGAGGAGCAGCATGTAGATGAGAAATAGGAGGGGGCCAAGGACAGATCCTTGGGGGACTCCAGAGGAAACGATGCGGGAGCGGGAAGAGAAGCCGTTGCAGGTGATTCCCTGGCTATGACTGGACAGAAAAGGATGGAACCAGGCGAGTGCAGTCCCACCCAGCTGGACAATGGTGGAGAAAGATAGAGTGGTCAACCATGTCAAAGGAGACCGACAGGTCAAGAACGACGAGGAGGAATAGTTTACCACGGTCACAGTCCCATAGGATGTTATTTGTGACTTTGATAAGAACTGTGGCAGGGGCGGAAACCTGATTGAAGGGATTCAAACATGGAGTTCTGGGAAAGATGGGCATGGATTAGGGAAGCAACCGCATGGTCAAGGACTTTGGATAGCAAAGGGACGTTGGAGATGGGGCGGTAGTTGACAAGGACCGAGGGGTTTTTTGAGGAAAGGGGTTATGATGGAAGATTTGAAGGGGAGGGGGACAGTACCTGAGGAGAGAGAACCATTAACAATATCAGCTAAGATGGGAGCCAGGAAGGGATGTTGCGTGGTCAGCAGTTTAGTGGGAATAGGGTCGAGGGAGCAGGAGGTGGGTCTCATGGACAAGGTGAGCTCGGAGAGAGCACGTGGGGAGATAGGAGAGAAACTAAAGAAAGATGCGAGTTCAGGGCTAGAGCAGGGGGGACCCTTAGAGAAAGTTTGTCCCAGTGGCCTAGGGGAAGGGAGGGACGCGGCAGAGGCAGCTGAATGGATGGTCTTAATCTTAGTGAGAAAGAAGTCCATGAGCTCCTTGCACTTGTTGTTGGAGGTGAGGGTGGAGGAGGCAGGGGAGAGGGGTTTAAGAAGATGGTTTGTACTGGAGAAGAGAAGCCGGAGGTTATCTTTGCATTCCAGGATGATCCAGGAACAGTGAGCAGTTTTGGCCGAGGAGAGCAGGACCCGATAGTGCTTTATGTGGTCCAGCCAGATCTGGCGGTGAATGGCTAAACCAGTTTTCTGTCATATACGTTCAAGGCTGCATCCCTTGGACATAGGGAGTGGAGATGAGGGCCGTACTGGGGGGAACGACCAGGGTGAGAGAGAGTAATGATTTCAATGGGGACTAGGGCATCAAAGGTGGAGGTGAGGGTGTGGTTGAACAGATCAGTAGCAGCAGAAATGTCGTGTATGGAGAGCCAAAGGCTAGAGAGTTGAGAATTTGAAAGTGGAGTTGGGAGAGAGTTTTTTCCAGGGACGGGCACAGAAGGTCATGGGGTTGGGAGGGGGAAGGGGATGTGGGTGGAGAGCGATACAAGGAAATGATCAGAGATGGCTTTATCTGTGATTGGCAAGATGGGAGTGGCGAGGCCACATGAGATGGCAAGGTCAAGGGGGTGGCCGTAAATATGGGTTGGGGAGTTTACGTGGAGGGAGAGATTAAGGGAGGATAGGAGGGCAGTGAACTCAGAGGAGTCATAGAGTCATAGAGTTATACAGCACAGAAAGAGGCCCTTCGGCCCATCATGTCTGCGCCGGCCATCAAGCCCTGTCTATTCTAATCCCATTTTCCAGCACTTGGTCCGTAGCCTTGTATGCTATGGCGTTTCAAGTGCTCATCTAAATGCTTCTTGAATGTTGTGAGGGTTCCTGCCTCTACCACCCTTACAGGCAGTGAGTTCCAGATTCCAACCACCCTCTGGGTGAAAAAGTTTTTCCTCACATCCCCTCTAAACCTCCTGCCCCTTACCTTGAAACTATGCCCCCTGGTTATTGACCCCTCTACTAAGGGGAATAGTTCCTTTTCTATCTACCCTATCTATGCCCCTCATAATTTTGTACACCTCAGCCTTCAGCCTTCTCTGCTCTAAGGAAAACAACCCCAGCCTGTCCAGTCTCTCCTCATAGCTGAAGCGCTCCAGCCCAGGTAACATCCTGGTGAATCTCCTCTGCACCCTCTCCAATGCAATCACATCCTTCCTATAGTGTGGCGACCAGAACTGAACACAGTATTCCAGCTGTGACCTAACTAGCGTTTTGTACAGCTCCATCATAACCTCCCTGCTCTTATATTCTATGATGCGGAGATGCCGGTGTTGGACTGGGGTGGACAAAATTGAGAGGTCGCACAACACCAGGTTATAGTCCAACAGTTTTATTTGAAATCACAAGCTTTCGGAGCTATCGATCGCCCCTTCCTCAGGTGAAGTAGTCCTTCACCTGAGGAAGGGGCGATCGATAGCTCCGAAAGCTTGTGATTTCAAATAAAACTGTTGGACTATAACCTGGTGTTGTGCGACCTCTCAATCTTATATTCTATGTCTTGGCTAATGAAGGCAAGTATCCCATATGCCTTTTTAACCACCTTATCTACCTGTCCTGCTGCCTTCAGGGATCTATGTACAGGCACACCAAGGTCCCTCTGATCCTCTGTCCTTCCTAGGGTCCTACCATTCATTGTGTATTTCCTTGCCTTGTTAGTCCTCCCAAAATGCATCACCTCACACTTTTCAGGGTTAAATTCCATTTGCCACTGTTCTGCCCATCTGACCAACCCATCTATATCGTCCTGTAGCCTGAGGCTTCCCTCCTCGCTATTTACCACTCCACCAATTTTCGTGTCATCTGCAAACTTACTAATCATACCTCCTACATTCATATCTAAATCATTAATGTACACTACAAACAGCAAAGGACCCAGCACCGATCCCTGCGGTACACCACTGGACACAGGCTTCCAGTCACAAAAACAACCTTCGACCATCACCCTCTGCCTCCTGCCACTAAGCCAATTTTGGATCCAATGTGCCAAATTGCCCTGGATCCCATGGGCTCTTACCTTCTTGACCAGTCTCCCATGCGGGACTTTGTCAAAAGCCTTACTGAAGTCCATGTAGACTACATCAACTGCACTACCCTCATCCACGCACCTAGTCACCCCCTCGGAAAATTCTATCAAATTGGTCAGACATGATCTCCCCCTGACAAAGCCATGCTGACTATTCTTGATTAATCCTTGCCTCTCCAAGTGGAGACTAATTCTGTCCCTCAGAATGTTTTCCAATAATTTCCCTACCACTGATGTTAGGCTCACTGGCCTGTAATTCCCTGGTTTATCCCTACTACCCTTCTTGAATAATGGTACTACGTTAGCTGTCCTCCAGTCCTCTGGCACTTCCCCTGTGGCCAGAGAGGATCTAAAAATTTGTGTCAGAGCCCCTGCAATCTCCTCCCTTGCCTCACACGGCAGCCTGGGATACATCTCGTCTGGGCCTGGGGATTTATCCACTTTTAAGCCCGCTAAAACCGCTAGTACCGAGAGAGAGCATAAGTTAAGATGGGGGTTGGAATCACCGAGGATGAGAAGTCACTTGGTGCAGAGGCCGAGGGAGGAAAGCAGAGAAGATATCTCGGTGAGAAATTTGGTGTGGTACTTGGTTGGGCGATGGAGAATGAGGATTTTAAATGCCTGGGAAGTTATAATTGCTCTGATCTAATTGCTCTTGACATAAGTAGTGCGGAGGATTGTAATGATGGGGAGGTATGTGATGATGGGGAGAGTTTGCAATGATGGGAAAGTGAAAGATAGAGAGCTTTGGTTTGTAGATGCATTAGTTACGAAAATGCGGAACTGCCACGGCAAACAGATTCTGAAAGTGTTTTGGTGTTTCTATAGGATTTAGCCCATTTCAGGATTCTTGCAATGACTTTCCCTGTGGCAGACAGTAGGGAAACTCCTCTGTAATTACCACAATCAGACTTGTCACCTTTCCTGAAGATGGTCACAATTACGGCATCTCTGAGATCCCCTGGCATGCTCTCCTCCTTCCAGATAAGAGAAATGAGTTAATGAATTCGTGCCAGTAGTGCTTCTCCGCCATGCTTTAGCGCCTCGGCAGGGATTCTTCTCCCAGTGACTGAAGAGCTCCTCCCAGAGTCGCAATGTGGATTCCGCCCACTAAGAGGCACAATGGACATGATCTTCACCGTGTGCCAATTACAAGAGAAATGCAGGGAACAGCACCAACCGCTGTACATGGCCTTCTTTGACCTCACAAAGGCCTTTGACACTGTCAACCATGAGGGATTATGGAGTGTCCTCCTCAAATTCGGCTGCCCTCAAAAAGTTTGTCACCATCTTCCGCCTGCTTCACGACGACATGCAAGCCGTGATCCTGACCAACGGTTCCACCACAGACCCAATTCATGTACAGACCGGGGTCAAGCAAGGCTGTGTCATCACACCAACGCTCTTCTCGATCTTCCTTGCGGCAATGCTCCATCTCACCCTCAGTAAGCTCCGCGCTGGAGTGGAGCTAATTTACAGAACAAACGGGAAACTGTTCAACCTCCGTCGCCTCCAGTCCAGATCGAAGGTCGTCCCTTCCTCTGTCGTCGAATTACAGTATGCAGATGACTCTTGTGTCTACGCACATTCGGAGGTCGAACTCCAAACCATCGTTAATACCTTCACCGAAGCGTACGAGAGCATGGGCCTTACACTAAACATCCGTAAGACAAAGGTCCTCTACCAACCTGCCCCCACCACACAGTACCGCCCCCTGATTATCAAAATCCATGACAAGGCCTTGGACAACGTGGACCACTTTCCATACCTCGGGAGCCTACTGTCAACAAGGGCAGACGTCGATGACGAAGTCCAACACCGCCTTCAGTGTGCCAGTGCAGCCTTCGGTCACCTGAGGAAGAGAGTGTTTGAAGACCAGGACCTCAAACCCGGCACCAAGCTCATGGTCTACAGAGCAGTAGTAATACCCGCCCTGCTGTATGCCGCAGAGACATGGACCATGTACAGCAGGCACCTCAAAGCACTGGAGAGGTACCACCAACGCTGCCTCCGCAAGATCCTGCAAATCCATTGGCAGGATAGGCGCACCAACGTCAGTGTTCTCGCTCAGGCCAACATCCCCAGCATCGAAGCTTTGACCATGCTCGATCAGCTCCAATGGACGGGTCACATCGTCCGCATGCCCGATATGAGACTCTCAAAACAAGCGCTCTACTCGGAGCTCCGCCACGGCAAGAGAGCCCCAGGTGGGCAGAGGAAACGCTTCAAGGACACCCTCAAAGCCTCCTTGAAAAAGTGCAACATCCCCACCGACACCTGGGAAGCCCTTGCCCAAGACCGTACAAAGTGGAGGAGAAGGCACCAAATACCTCGAGTCTCTTCTCCGGAAGCAAGCGGAAGCCAAGCGCAAACAGCGGAAGGAGCGCACGTCAATCCAAGCACCCCACCCACCCGCCCCTTCAACCACCATCTGCCCCACCTGTGACAGAGACTGTAGGTCCCTCATTGGACTCATCAGTCACCTGACAACTCATTTTTAATGTGGAAGCAAGTCATCTTCGGTTCCGAGGGACTGCCTAAGAAGAAGAAGAAGAAGAACCCATTTCAAACAATGCCCATTTACAGTATCCAGTGTAATTCATATTCAGATTATTCATACATCTTGTTTTCTTACATCTAGCTCCATTTATGGACTACACAGTTTTTACGTTGTTGTGTCCCTTTAAATGTATTCAGTTTACATCATCTTGAAATTATAGCAATGTGTATGAGGGGCCAAGATCAGTGGAATCGAACCTCCAGGATGGGGAAAATTGGATGAAATAATGTGAGCTTTTTTTTATTCGTTTATGGGATGTGGGCGACGCTGGCAAGGCTAGCATTTATTGCCCATCCCTAGTTGCCTTTGAGAAGGTGGTGGTGAGCCGCCTTCTTCAACCACTGCAGTCCGTGTGGTGAAGGTGCTCCCACAGTACTGTTAGAGAGGGAGTTCCAGGATTTTGACCCAGCGACGATGAAGGATCAGCAATATATTTCCAAGTCAGGATGGTGTGTGACTTGGAGGAGAACTTGGAGGTGGTGGTGTTCCCATGTGCCTGCTGCCCTTGTCCTTCTAGGTGGTAGAGGTTGCGGGTTTGGGAGATGCTACCGAAGAAGCCTTGGCGAGTTGCTGCAGTGCATCTTGTAGATGGTACACACTGCAGACATGGTACGCGAGTGAATGTTTAAGGTGGTGGATGGGGTGCCAATCAAGCAGGCTGCTTTGTCCTGGATGGTGTTGAGCTTCTTGAGTGTTGTTGGAGCTGCACTCATCCAGGCAAGTGGAGAGTATTCCATCACACTCCTTACTTGTGCCTTGTAGATGGTAGAAAGGCTTTGGGGAGTCAGGAGGTGAGACACTCGCCGCAGAATACCAAGCCTCTGACCTGCTCTTGTTGCCACAGGATTTATGTGGCTGGTCCAGTTAAGTTTCTGGTCAATGGTGACCCCCAGGATGTTGATGGTGGGGGATTCAGCGATGGTAATGCCATTGAATGTCAAGGGGCGGTGTTTAGACTCTCGCTTGTTGGAGATAGTCATTGCCTGGCACTTCCGTGGCGTGAATGTTACCTGCCACTTATCAGCCCAAGCCTGAATGTCGTCCAGGTCTTGTTGCATGCGGGCATGGACTACTTCATTATCTGAGGAGTTGTGAATGGCGCTGAACACTGTGAACATCCCCATTTCTGACCTTATGTTGAAGGGAAGGTCATTGATGAAGCAGCAGAAGATGGTTGTGCCGAGGACACTGCTATGAGGAACTCCTGCAGCGATGTCCTGGGGCTGTGATGATTGACCTTCAACCACCACAACCATCTTCCTTTGTGCTAGGTATGACTCCAGCCAGAGGAGAGTTCTCCCCCCCGCTTCCCATTAACTTCAGTTTTACTAGGGCTCCTTCATGCCACACTTGGTCAAATGCTGCCTTGTTGTCAAGGGCAGTCACTCTCACCTCAC
This sequence comes from Squalus acanthias, assembly GCA_030390025.1. NCBI lineage: Eukaryota > Metazoa > Chordata > Chondrichthyes > Squaliformes > Squalidae > Squalus > Squalus acanthias. The sequence continues at coordinate 27,422,079 of CM059446.1, read as the reverse complement.
CTCTGGAATTCAGCTCCTTTGTCCATGTTTGGACCAAGGCTGGAATGAGGTTGGGAGCCGAGTGGTCTTGGCGGAACCCAAACTGGGCATCAGTGAGTAGGTTATAGGTGAGTAAGTGCTGCTTGATAGCACTGCCGATGACACCTTCCATCACTTTGCTGATGATTGAGAGTAGATTGATGGGGTGGTAATTGGCCGGATTGGATTTGTCCTGCTTTTTGTGGACAGGACATACCTGGGCAGTTTTCCACATTGTCGGATAGATACCAGTGTTGTAGCAGTACTGGAACAGCTTGGCTAGAGGCACGGCTAGTTCTGGAGCACAAGTCTTCAGCACGATAGCCGGGATGTTGTCAGGGCCCATAGCCTTTGCTGTATCCAGTGCGCTCAGCCGTTTCTTGATATCACGTGGAGTGAATCGAATTGGCTGAAGACTGGCTTCTGAGATAGTGGGGACCTCAGGAGGAGGCCGATATGGATCATCCACTTGACACTTCTGACTGAAGATGGTTGCAAAAGCTTCAGCCTTGTCTTTTGCACTCACACGCTGGACTCCACCATCATTGAGGATGGGGATATTCATGGAGCCTCCTCCTCCTGTTAGTTGTTTAATGTCCACTACCATTCACGACTGGATGTGGCAGGACTGCAGAGCTTTGATCTGATCCGTTGATTGTGGGATCGCTTAGCTCTGTCTATAGCATGCTGCTTCTGCTTTTTAGCATACATGTAGTCCTGTGTTGCAGCTTCCCCAGGTTGGCACCGCTTGTGGTGAGCTCTTGTGCCTTGAACTTTGCCATATATTCTGATTTGCTTACACAAGATAGCAGTGCACTCACTGACGAGGTACAGCACTGGCTGTACCCGGCTGCCACTATATTTACCTCTATCTCAAGGAAAGGGAAATTGTTAAAATCGAACATGGTTGATTTACAGTCAACTGCAAGCCTTCCAGATTTTGATTTGATTGCATTTCAGAATCAGAGACCTGTAAGCTGTACTTATTTGCACAACTTTAAAAAAAATTATTTTCGGGATGTGGCCGTTGCTGGCATGGCCAGCATTTATTGCCCATTCCGAGTTGCCCTTGATGGTGAGAGATCTTCTTGAACCGCTGCAGTCCGTGTGGTGAAGGTGCCCCCACAGTGCTGTTAGGGAGGGAGTTCCAGGATTTTGACCCAGCGATGAAGGAACTGTGATATATTCCCAAGTCAGGATGGTGTGTGACTTGGAGGGGTAACTTGGAGGTGGTGGTGTTACCACGTGCCTGCTGCCCTTTTCCTTCTAGGTGGTAGAGGTCGGGGCTTTGGGAGGTGCTGCCGAAGAAGCCTTCGAGAGTTGCTGCAGTGCACCTTGTAGATGGTACACACTGTAGACATGGTGCGCCGATGGTGGAGGGAGTGAATGTTTAAGTTGGTGGAATCGGTGGCGATCAAGTGAACTGCTTTGTCCTGGATAGTGTCAGATAAGAGAAGAGTATTCCATTACACTCTTTACTTGTGTCTTGTGGAGAGGCATTGGTGAATGTTCTATTTATCTGTCTGTTGGCTGTGAGGGTCTCCCAATTGAACTGAGATTGAACCGTCCCAATCCAGTTCTTGTGGACTTGGGCCCACAATACTAAATGGGGTATAGAGAGACCTACCTTAGGAGACAGGTTAAGGAGAAGGATTGTGAAAAGAAGAATAAGGAAAAGAAAGGGAAGTGGTAATTGAGGAGAAGGATGTGTGCTATATGTGAATGTGTAAAGTATTAGAAGTTAAATTCGAGGAACGTGAGGCACTAACTAAATGGAGGAACACAATGTTGTAACCATGACGGAAACTTGGGGAATAATTTTAATCTAATTCGCCCGCCGAGAAATGGATCGGTTCGAGTTGGCCGCCTGTTTTACACCCCTCCCAAATTTACTCTCCGTTGAAGTCATTGGCCCGGAATTTGCGGTCAGCGGCGAAGCGACAGAGCTCGCCGCTGACCTCAAAGAAAGTTGCCCAGATAGATCTAGCGATCTCTGTCACGTGAATTTCAGCTCTCCCGACCTTTGTTTGAATCTGGTGCCAAATCAAGCGAATTCTAAGCGTCCAGCAACAGTGATGTCATCAAGCTGTCTAAGCAACCAATCACGTTGAAGAATTCTCATGGACAGCAAACCAGGAAGTAAAATGCACAGTTTCTAATTTACCTTTTATAAATCTTAGAGAATTAGAAATAAAGATTGGGACATATTAAATATAATTAAGGTAAAAGCTGAAATACCATAAACAAACTTTAGAAAAATTTATTTTTTAAAAACATATTAATGGAAAACTTTGACATTCCACAAATATAAAATTTGTTTTTCAGGTTGTTCAGCAGTCAGTACGCTGTTAAAAACCCAGTTACACCTCTTTCAACAAGGCTTAATGTTTCAGGGGTTTTAAACAGCGATATTCCATCATAAAAGGAGAAGTTTTCATCCTAATAGTGGGCAGAGATTTGGCAGATGCAATACAATATTGGAAAATGTGAGGTTATGCACTTTGGCAGGAAAAATCAGAGAGCAAGTTATTATCTTAATGGCGAGAAACTGGAAAGTACTGCAGTACAAAGGGATCTGGGGGTCTTGGAGCAAGAAAATCAAAAAGTTAGTATGCAGGTGCAGCAGGTGATCAAGAAAGCCAATGGAATGTTGGCTTTTATTGCTAGGGGGATAGAATATAAAAGCAGGGAGGTATTGCTGCAGTTGTATAGGGTATTGGTGAGACCACACTGGAGTACTGCATACAGTTTTGGTGTCCATACTTAAGAAAAGACATACTTGCTCTCGAGGCAGTACAAAGAAGGTTCACTCGGTTAATTCCGGGGATGAGGGGGTGGACATACGAGGAGAGGTTGAGTAGATTGGGACTCTACTCATTGGAGTGCAGAAGAATGAGAGGCGATCTTATTGAAACATATAAGATTGTGAAGGGGCTTGATCGGGTGGACGCGGTGAGGATGTTCCCAAGGATGGGTGAAACTAGAACTAGGGGACATAATCTTAGAATAAGGGGCTGCTCTTTCAAAACTGAGATGAGGAGAAACTTTTTCACTCAGAGGATAGTGGGTCTGTGGAATTTGCTACCCCAGGAAGCTGTGGAAGCTACTTCATTAAATAAATTTAAAACAGAAATAGACCGTTTCCTAGAAGTAAAGGGAATCAGGGGTTACGGGGAGCGGGCTGGAAATTGGACATGAGTTTGAGTTCGGATCGGTCAGGGCCCTGTGGGTGGCGGAGCGGGCCCAGGGGCCGAGTGGCCTGGTCCTGCTCCTACTTCTTGTGTTCTTTAGAGTTGAGGTTGGATCAGATCAGCCATGATCTCATTGAATGGCGGAGCAGGCTCGAGGGGCCGATTGGTCTACTCCTGCTCCTATTTCTTATGTTCTTATGTTCTTATATGTGATTTCACTGATTGCCGGCTCTGGGGAGTTCCACAGCGCAACCTGAGGTGGAGCAGGGATTGACTGACTGCTCCTTCAGGATTTCCGCGTTTATCTATGCATGCGTTAAATCCTGAAGTTGCGGTCGGTTTCAGAGGGGTAATGATGGTGAACGCTGACAGTTTCGCTGTCATTACCACTGCAAAACCTGGGCCAATTTATAGCTAAAGGGAATGTGCTGTATGTTGTATACATGGATTGATAAAGTGCCACATAAGAGACTTGTTACAAAAATTAAGGCATGTGGTATTAAAGGGAATGTAGGCACGTGGATAGAGGGATGGCTAGGGGACAGGAAGCAAGGAGCGGGGCTGAATGGATGTTTTTGGATTGGTGGGATGTAGATAGCTGTGGACTAGGATTCTATTTTCCATTGATACAAATGATTTGGACATAGGCACAAGAGGAATGATCTGGAGTATGGAAAACTGTGAGGAAAAATTGTAGGAGCACTTATACAGGTTAGTGTTGCGAGCAGATAGGTGCAGATATAGTTCAGTGCAGATAAATGTGATGTAGTACATTTTGGGGAAAAGAACAGTTAAAGAAAGTATACCCGAAGTGGTAAGATCCTTCACAGAGTGGAGGAACAGTGATCTAGGGTGTAGATATACAAATGTTTAAAGATGGAGTGCTCCGTTCCCCAGCACTGACATCCTTCACCTTGAAGATCGTAAAACTCATAATGAAGGGAATGTAATCTTGCAGATGTAGAAGATTCATGCTGAAGGGCCATGGGGTATGATTTATATCCCATTAATGCGTTGGTAGCCTATAAGGAGCAAAGTTGTGAGCCTCACTTGACTTGGGGAAACCAGCCTGGATTCCTGCTCATTCTCCTGAAACTCCTGCTAGAAAGTACACATGTATCGCTGCCAGATAAGGATATGTCAAGCTGGGCTGTACTGTCCCATGGTCAAATAGCCTACTGACATTCCCTCACACGAGGTATCAGAGGCTGGGAGTACATGTGCAGCTGAGTCGCAGTGCATCAGGAAAATTGATACGGGGAAGGGGGGGAATGAGCAGAACACTAGTTGAGTTCAATTATCATTAGTTGTGTTCCTTGCACACCAGAAATAGCTCTACATTCACCATTCGTTGTTTTGTTCATATCTAGTTTGGGTTGGAATTGCCTCTGATCTTTTCTGACATTTTGCAGCCTTTCTGTGAAGTCTGCTGTATGTATTTGAGTTTTCTGTTTCCTTTGGTATTGACAAAAAGTTTCAGAGAGTTACTTTCGTGTTCAGTCACCTCTGGAGTCCCCCAAGGATCTATCCTTGGCCCCATTCTATTTCTCATCGACATGCTACTCCTTGGGGACATCATCCGAAAACACATCAGGTTCCACATGTATGCTGACGGCACTCAGCTCTACCTCAACACCACCTCTCTGGACCCCTCCGCTGACTCTGATTTGCCAGACTGCTTGTCCGACATCCAATATTGGATGAGCAGAAATTTCCTCCAACTAAATATTGGGAAGACTGGAAGCCATTGCCTTCAGTCACCGCCACAAACTCTGTTCCCTGGCCATCGTTTCCATCCCTGGCAACTGTCTGAAGCTGGGCCGGACCGTTCGCAACCTTGGCGTTGTGTTTGACCCCGAGATGAGCTTCGAACCCATATCCTCTCCATCACCAAGACTGCCTACTTCCACCTGTGTAACATCGCCCGACTCCGCCCCTGCCTCAGTTCATCTCCTGCTGAAACCCTCATCCATGCCTTTGTCACCTCTCCTGGCCGGCCTCCCATCTTCCACCCGACATAAACTTGTGCTCATTCCAAAACTCTGCTGCCTGTGTCTTAACTCGCTCCAAGTCTCGTTCACCCATCACCCCTGTCCTTGCTGACCTTCACTGGCTCCCAGTCTGACAACGCCTCAACTTTAAAATCATCATCCTTGTTTTCAAATCCCTCTATTGCCTCGCCCCCTCCCTATCTCTGTAACCTCCTCCTGCCCTACAAGCCTTCGAGATCACTGCGCTCCTCCTATTCTGGCCTCTTGAGCATCCCCGATTTTAATCGCTCCACCATTGGTGGCCGTGTCTTCAGCTGCCTGGACCCTAAGATCTGGAATTCCTTCCTTAAACCTCTCTGCCTCTCCACCTCGCTCTCCTCCTTTAAGATGCTCCTTAAAACCTACCTCTTTGTCCAAGCTTTTGGTCATCTGTCCTGCTATCTCCTTCTGTGGCTCAGTGTCAATATTTTTTTTAATTGATATCTCTCTTACGCACCTTGGAATGTTTTGCCACGTTAAATGCGCTATATAAATGTAAGTTGTTTTTCAGATTTTAGGTTGACACTGGTGTCATCGCATCGATCAAACCTTCTAGGTTCTTTAACTGGCAGCCCTGGGCTTCCTAGTTCTGAGACAAGTTAAGGACAATTCACCAAAAGAATAGTTTCAAATCACATCTAGACCCTGTGGAATTTTAATATCTTCAGGCTCTCTATGGGAGTTGGTCTTTGGCATTGAGCCCAAGGAAAGTATCTGATTAAAAGCCCAGAAATGTGACAAGCACAAGGAGGAACGCTGTTCTACAGCAGTGACCCAGCACTTGACATTGTAGGGTTAAACTGGCAGTCAATTTCAGTTAGAATTTAACAGCAACCTGAATCTATATATAGTACATCTATATAGGCTTGGATTAACAGAGTGTGATTCGAAACTGTCCTCCTTGTGAATTAATTAATCTGTCTCACAAGGAAGCCAAAGTTGAAATACCTTGCTGCTGGTACACAGACTGGATTTAAACAGACTTTCTCTCTTGCATGCTTTAGTTTGCCATAAAGTTGAATGTTGACTAAGAAGTGTTGTGCAAGTTAATGTTTACTTACATAGAAAGAAAGAAGAAAGACTTGCGTTTATATAGCGCATTCATGATCTCAGGCCGCCCAAAGCGCTTTCCAGCCAATGAAGTACATATTACTCTGACTAGAGGGGCCGAATAGGCCTTTATTTACACCCAGGTTGTTCATGTGTTTGAGCACCCATCAGTGGCTGATAGTTGGAGTTGTGATTTTGATGATAAAATGCAGCAGAGGGAGTCTCAGTCATTTGTTGGACTGCTGTAAGCAATGCTCTTGTACCCATTTGTAATGCTTGTTAAAACATGTGGAATTCCCATCTCCTCAGGCTACAGCAGAGACTCGGGCTGCGATACAACTGATACTGATCCAGAAGCACAGCCTCAACACAAAGTGCGGGGTAACTTAGCAAAATCCCCCGGGGAGCCGTGTTCCCCATCTTCCAGAGAGCATCAGGAAAACACAGTGAAGGTTTTACCGGACAGGGTCCAATGTGGGGTAGGTATTAACCATTGCTGTGTGTTACACACACCAGCCGTATGTTTCTGTCTCACCAAAGATTAGTCGCTTCTAATCATAAAATAAAATAAGATATCGGTACTAATTTCATGCTTTTGGCAGTGCAGAGTAGTTCTCAGTCCAATATAAGTGGTCAACGTATACAATATAAGCCCAGTGCTAGAGGAGGGGAGGGAGTGAAGGGTGAGGGGATGCCCAGTTTTGGAGGGGAGGGTGTGAGGGGTGAAGAGAGTGAAGTGTTAGAGGGGAGGGAGTGAAGGGTGAGGGGACGCCCAGTTTTGGAGGGGAGGGTGTGAGGGGTGAAGAGAGCGCAGTGTTTGAGGGGAGGGAGTGAAGGGTGAGGGGACGCCCAGTTTTGGAGGGGAGGGTGTGAGGGGTGAAGAGAGTGAAGTGTTAGAGGGGAGGGAGTGAAGGGTGAGGGGACGCCCAGTTTTGGAGGGGAGGGTGTGAGGGGTGAAGAGAGTGAAGTGTTAGAGGGGAGGGAGTGAAGGGTGAGGGGACGCCCAGTTTTGGAGGGGAGGGTGTGAGGGGTGAAGAGAGTGAAGTGTTAGAGGGGAGGGAGTGAAGGGTGAGGGGACGCCCAGTTTTGGAGGGGAGGGTGTGAGGGGTGAAGAGAGTGAAGTGTTAGAGGGGAGGGAGTGAAGGGTGAGGGGATGCCCAGTTTTGGAGGGGAGGGTGTGAGGGGTGAAGAGAGCGCAGTGTTTGAGGGGAGGGAGTGAAGGGTGAGGGGACGCCCAGTTTTGGAGGGGAGGGTGTGAGGGGTGAAGAGAGCGCAGTGTTAGAGGGGAGGGAGTGAGGGGAAGCCAGTGTTAGAGGTGCAGACAGGCCTCCCCTCTCTCGGGGTCCTCGGCCTTGCCTGCTGCTCTATTTGTTAAACTTGCACGCTTCAGTAGGGCCTTGCCTCACCATGGTTTCTGTGCTTCACTGCATCCATAATCGGACAGCTCAATGCCCCTCGTTGCTGCTGTTTTTGTTTGCCCCACAGTGGCATGTGTTTTCGTGGCCTTCCTCTGCTCCCCCAGGCCTATCCTCAGTACTGGCCTGGGGCTGTGTTAGGTCTATCCTACACCCCTGATTCTCCCTGCTCCCTTACCCCTGTATTGGCTCACAGGTCTAACTCCTAGCTATCCCAAGGGTTGCCAGATTCACCCTCCCAGTCTCAGCCCTGTCCATGTTGGAACGAGTGCGTTCTCCCCACGATCCACGTGCCAAGCTCTACCCTCATGCCAGTTGGCCGCGTGCTTGCTGGGCTTTAACAGCGTTGAGATGGATTGAGTACATCAGTAAACCAAAATGTGTGAGAGCCACACAGAGACACCGGAAGATATTGGATCATAGGAACAGGATTAGGCCATTCAGCCCCTCGAGCCTGCTCTGCCATTCAATCAGCTCATGGCTAATCTGCACCTCAACTCCTTTTACCCGCATTTGCTCCATATCCATGGATACCCTAACCCAACAAAAGTCTATCGATCTCTGTCTTGAAAGCTCCAATCGATCCCCAGCATCCACAGCCTTTTGGGGAGAGAGTTCCAGATTTCCACCACCCTTTGTGTGAAGAAGTGCTTCCCAACATCACCCCTGAACGGCCTGGCTCTAATTTTAAGATGATGTTCCCTCGTTCTTGATTCCCCCACCAAAGGAAATCGTTTCTCTCTCTCTCTACCCTACAAATTAATGTTAACATTTTAAACACCTCAATCAGATCACCCCTCAATCTTCTATACTCCAGGGAATACAAGCCCAGTTTATGGAACCTGTCTTCACAATTTAACGCTCTAATCCCCAGTATAGAGAGAGAGGCGAGTCCAAGGAAAGTGGAGATTTACAGAAAGAGTGATGGACAAAGAGTGGGAAAGGAGCTGGTCACAAACAAAGAAATACCTACACCACAAGGAGTAAAGAAAGACTTGCATTTCTCCAGCGCCTTTCACAACCACCGGACGTCCCAAAGTGCTTCACAGCCAATGAAGTACTTTTTGAAGTGTAGTCAATGTTGTAATGTAGGAAACGCGGCAGCTAATTTGTGCACAGCAAGCTCCCACAAACAGCAGTGTGATAATGATCAGATAATCTGTTTTTGTGATGTTGATTGAGGGATAAATATTGGCCCCAGGACACCGGGGATAACTCCCCCTGCTCTTCTTTGAAATAGTGCCGTGGGATCTTTTACGCCCACCTGAGAGAGCAGACGTTTCATCCAAAAGACGGCACCTCCGACAGTGCCGCACTCCCTCAGCACGGCACTGGAGTGTCAGCATAGAGCTTTGTGCTCAAGTCTCTGGAGTGGGTCTTGAACCCACAACTGTCTGACTCAGAGGCGAGAGTGCGACCCACTGAGCCACAGCAAGTGTGTGAAGGTCATGCAGGGAAAATGAGAAAGAAAGAGAGAGGGACACTGGAAGAATCAGAGAGTGGGAAAGAGGCAAAGAAACAGTTACAAGAAGAGGGAGAACTATCTTCTTATACACGAGAGAACAAATTATTAGAGCTGTATATTATTAGGTATCACACACACGTGTTACTGGGTAGAATGATCCCGTTTGTCTCACCTCCTGACTCCCCAAAGCCTTTCCACCATCTACAAGGCACAAGTAAGGAGTGTGATGGAATACTCTCCACTTGCCTGGATGAGTGCAGCTCCAACAACACTCAAGAAGCTCGACACCATCCAGGACAAAGCAGCCTGCTTGATTGGCACCCCATCCACCACCTTAAACATTCACTCGCTCCACCACCGGCGTACCGTGGCTGCAGTGTGTACCATCTACAAGATGCACTGCAGCAACTCACCAAGGCTTCTTCAGCAGCACCTCCCAAACCCACAACCTCCACCACCTAGAAGGACAAGGGCAGCAGGCGCACGGGAACACCATCACCTCCAAGTTCCCCTCCAAGTCACACACCATCTTAACTTAGAAGTATATCGCCGATCCTTCATCGTCGCTGGGTCAAAATCCTGGAACTCCCTCCCTAACAGCACTGTGGGAGTACCTTCACCACATGGACTGCAGCGGTTCAAGAAGGCGGCTCACCACCACCTTCTCAAGGGCTATTGGAGATGGGCAATAAATGCTGGTCTTGCCAGCGACACCCACATCCCATAAACGAATAAAAAAAATACATAATAAATTGTGTGCCGAATGGTCTAATCGTCCTCGCTTGAACTGTGAGCAACACCTCGGGAGGTTCACTAGTGTTGCCACAATATGCTGAATGTTCTAAATATTCTTTTTTAATTTCAGATACCACAGCAGATTTTTGTTATTTTAAAGGTCAAACTGGATAGCAAAATAAAAAGTGAAATTGACTTTGTGTTGGGTGTGAAGGCCACGGTCCGAGTTCCGGCAATCTTTGTGAATGAGTATACACTGTCTGCACGCGCACCAGGTAAGCCAAACACTAAGAGCAAAAACTAGAACCTGCCCACGAGAGCTTTGAGTTTAGATTCGCATTCAGTTTTATTTCTTCTTTTGAAGCCAATTCTTTATCCAGTTCCTCCTTCGCCTCCTGTTGTATGACTCCTGATGGGAACCTTGTCAAAAACTTTCTCAAAATACAAGTATATCCCCAACCATTTCATCAGTAAAAAACTACTGCAAGTTAGCTCAACCATTGGCGGCCGTGCCTTCAGCTGCCAGGGCCCTAAGCTCTGGAATTCCCTCCCTAAACCTGTCCGCCTCACTACCTCTATTTCCTCCTTTAAGACGCTCCTTAAAACCTACCTCTTTGACCCAGCTTTTGGTCACCTGCCCTAATATCTCCTTATGTGGATCGGTGTCAAATTTTGCTTGATAATCGCTCTTGTGAAGCGCCTTGGGACGTTTTACTATGTTAAAGACGCTATATAAATACAAGTTGTTGTTGTAGTTAAGTATAACCTTTTTTTAAACCCATGCTGTCTGTTGTTTAACCAGTTATAACCTCTCTTTCCTGAACCCATGCTGTCTGTGGTTTAACAAGAGAAACATCTGTACACACTAAATGGAGTGATTTTAAGAGGTGACTGGCAATCACGGCAGACACATCACTTTTAATGTCTAGACGGTGTGGCTGGACAGGGGAGAGTTTCCACTTTTAGCCAGGAACACACATCGGGAAATTGCACACTGCCAGCCAATGATGTGTCTGTTCATTCCACTGGACAGAAATCACAGTCTGGGGGTGTGCGGTTTTCCGATATGTGCTGGGCCTACCCTTTTTTTTCGATACCATTTCATGCTTTGTGCACCTAATTAACCAGCACCTTCCTAGATGGGAGGGCTTGCACCTTTCTAATGGTTCCTCTGGGTCGGTAGTGCAGTGGTCATGATACTGGACCAGCAACCCACGGACTCACAATCCCACCACGGCAACCTGTGAAATGGAATTCAATAACTAATTCATGAAAGCTGCGGGATTGTTATAAAAACCCAACTGGTTAGAAAATAGAGTCATAGAGTTATAGAGCACAGAAAGAGGCCCTTCGGCCCATCGTGTCCGCGCCGGCCATCAAGCCCTGTCTATTCTAATCCCATTTTCCAGCACTTGGTCCGTAGCCTTGTATGCTATGGCGTTTCAAGTGCTCATCTAAATGCTTCTTGAATATTGTGAGGGTTCCTGCCTCTACAACCCTTTCAGGCAGTGAGTTCCAGATTCCAACCACCCTCTGGGTGAAAAAGTTTTTCCTCAAATCCCCTCTAAACCTCCTGCCCCTGACCTTGAAACTATGTCCCCTTGTTATTGACCCCTCTACTAAGGGGAAAAGTTCCTTTCTATCTACCCTATCTATGCCCCTCATAATTTTGTACACCTCAATCAGGTCCCCCCTCAGCCTTCTCTGCTCTAAGGAAAACAACCCCAGCCTGTCCAGTCTCTCTTCATAGCTGAAGCGCTCCAGCCCAGGTAACATCCTGGTGAATCTCCTCTGCACCCTCTCCAATGCAATCACATCCTTCCTATAGTGTGGCGACCAGAACTGAACACAGTATTCCAGCTGTGGCCTAACTAGCGTTTTGTACAGCAACATCATAACCTCCCTGCTCTTGTCTTCATTAGCCGAGGCACAGAATATAAGTATCCCATATGCCTTTTTAACCACCTTATCTACCTGTCCTGCTGCCTTCAGGTTCACTAATGTTCTTCAGAGAAGGGAACCTACCACCTCCTTACCTGGTCTAGCCTACATGTGACTCCAGTCCGACCCACTGGAATTGACTCAATGCCCTCGAGGGCAATGAGGGATGGGCAATAAATGTGGCCTGATCACTTTTCCCTGCATCCTCTGTAATACTAATATGTGTGGTGTGGTGTGGTGTGTTGACCAGGATTGAACACAGTACTCCAAGTGTGATCGTAGCAGGGATTATAGAGCGCTCAATAACCGCTGGAGAAAACAGAAAATGCTGGAGACACTCAGCCGGTCAGGCAGCATCTGTAGAGACAAGAGATAAGTTGTTGTTTTGAGTCAAAATGAGGGGTCCATACCCGGAACGTTAACTCATCTCTCCACCTTTCTGCCTGACCTGTTGAGTATTTCCGGCATTTTCTGTTTTGTTGCCGGTTTTTCGATCTTTGTTTATAGTCTCGGCAGATGTAGGTCAGGATCCTCCTCCACGATCCTGTCCAAATTCGGGTGGGATTGTCGCAGAGACCGAAGGAAAATGTGGGCGGTGAAGCCTAACCCAGCCTCACCACCTGGTCCTTATTTCCCTCCCCCCCCCCAGGTCGCTGTCGCTGGGAATGCTGCTGGCCTCTCCTTCCATGCCTGCTACATGTAGATGGAGATGTGAAGTGGAGCAGGGCCCAGGTCCCCAGCGGATTTCCCTAATTGTCTGTCTGTGTTACCATGACTTCCTGGAGCCACCACGGGGAAGGTGAAGATAGGCCCCTAGGAAGTGGTGTTAACATTCCACTTTGGACAGAAGGTGCCCACTCGAGCGAAAGGGCCTTTTTGCGGCCTTCTCTCCCGCTCTTTCACCTCCAACATTTACCTGGTGAAGGCCCTGGTCTTGGCCAAGACCCTCAGTGGAACGTGGACTCCGATCTTGGGGCTCTCTGCTTCCCATTTTGTAATCAGTGTCTGATCCAGCTGAAATAGGCTTCACTGGGACTTGGTCAGATCTGCTTTATCTCCTGCACCGACAAAGAATTCAAGGAGATTGTCCGCCAGGATTTCCTCTTCCCAAACCCGTGCTGGCTGTTTTTAGGTTCACTACTGCACAGGAACTCCTCCAGTCTGACTCTAACAGTTGCCATTGTTTACCTGTTACAGATGTTAGGCTAATGGGATAGTAGTTGCCACATGCAGATTGAGGCAGTACATTTGCTTCCAGTCAACTCACTGGTGTCCGAAGATTCGTCTGGCCAATATTTATCCCTCAAGCAACATAATAAAAACAGATGATCTGGTCATTATCACATTGCTGTTTGTGGGACCTTGCTGTGCGCAAATTGGCTGCCGCGTTTCCCACATTACAACAGTGACTACACGTCAAAAGTACTTCATTGGCTGTAAAGCGCTTTGAGACATCTGGTGGTCATGAAAGGCGCTATATAAATGCAAGTCTTTCTTTCTTATCTGTGATTGGAGCCAGTGTCCTGCAAATTCCCTCCCTAGTCTCCTTCAATATCCTGGGATATACACCACCGGGGAATTTGTTTCTCTTCAGTCCCTTTGCCTATTGACCTTAGCGATGTCTAGCATCTTAATGTTATTCTCTCTGATCCATACTTCGAGAGCACATTCAGTTCATTTTTACTTAGCTCCAGTTTCAGTGCCACGTTATCATTATTGCCCTATTCATTCACTTTGGGCGATGCTTATTTGATTTAATTGGATATCTGATTGGCAATTTAAGACCTTATTTCCGTCAGTCACTAATCTTTGCCTTGTTCCTGCTTTGAGATGTGATGTTTCTGAGGTAACACTTTCAAGTGTAACAACTTTGAAAGGATTGATATCACATGATCTGCACCCAAGTACTGTAAAATAAATGAATCAACCATACCAATAAGGAATGAGTAACTGACATGAAACCGAGCAAGCAAACTTCTCAATTTTTTTTTCAGTTATCATCCTTAAACCGGCAAGTATCACAAAAACATTTGCAAAAAGTTTTCCACACATTAGCCTAGCAACTTTTGAGTTCCTTTTTTCTTCCATGTTGAGATTTACAATAACAAAATAAGAAGGAACTGAACCACCAGCCAACTCCGACCCTCAGCACTCAGTGAGAACTCCTCAGCTCACTCCGCATCAACATTGTCATCCTTCACCTTTTCCTGAGGTATCATTTTCATCCGTCTTCCTAACTGCTGTCCTCGTTACCCAGCTCCCCCCCCACCCCTACCCATAACCCCTCTGCTGCCTGAAAATACCAGCCTATCGCCAACCTCTGCTTCCTCTCTCAGGCCTTTGAACACGTCATTGCTCCTCAACTTTCTCAGCACTCCCTGTTGGATTTTCTCCAGCCTGGTCTTTGCCCCACTCACAGCACCAAAGCGGCCGTTATATTTGGCTTCCATCGGAAGTTTCAGGGGTCTATCTGTGCTCCCAGTGCTCGCAGCGAGCGCAGGTCGGAGATAGGGCCACAGCGTCGGGAATACAGCTCCCAGTGGGAGTGCAGGATCGCACAGTTACCTCCCTCATGCCTCAGATGCCAATTCCAGCTCCTCAGCACTTCCTTCTTGTGCCTCCCTGAAACTCCCCTCCTACTTCCTGCTCAGGTCCCAGCGCTCCCCGTGTAAAATACCCTGGATGTTTTGTTATATAAATGTTGTTAATAGATGTAAGCTGCTGTGTTATTAATGATTTCCTAGTACATTAGGAGGAATTATGATATCATCCAACATTTTGAGGTCAAACACTTGAATCTCAAAATAATTATTGAACAGTAAAATATTCCTCCGAAATAAGGAACTTTCCTCATGCAGATGATAATAGTGATGTTGTGATGGTACGTTTCATTCTAAAATATGTAACACTTTTGCCTTGTGTTGGACAGACATGCCTCCTGGATTGGTTTCACTCACCATATACTCAGGAGATTTGAAAGTAAGTTCAGCAACTTTAATCTACCACACTGACATGGAAGAAATTGAACACCTCCTGAACAATACCATCAATCCTGTGGAATTCATGTGCCAGGCAAGTAGCTTAACATTTATGTAGCACATGTAAACTGGTCAGCAAAATATGGTTGCACCAGGTCCAAGAACCAACTTTATCCCAGTAAGACCTCAGAGAGGATGCAGAGGAGATTTACCAGAATGGTACCAGTGTTGCGGGACTTCAGTGATGTTGAGAGACTGGAGAAGCTGGGGTTGTTCTCCTTAAAGCAGAGAAGGTTAAGGAGAGATTTGATAGAGGTGTTCAAAATCATGAAGGGTTTTGATGGAGTAAATAAGGAGAAACTGTTTCCAGTGGCAGAAGGGTCGGTAACCAGAGGACACAGATTTAAGGTAATTGGCAAAAGAACCAGAGGGGAGATGAGAATTTTGTTTTAACACCTTGAGTTGTTACATTATGGAATGTGCTGCCTGAAAGGGTGGTGGAAGCAGATTCAATAGTAACTTTCAAAAGTGAATTGGACTTGGAAGGGAGAAAATTTGAATGGCTTTGAAGAAAGGGCTGGGGAGTGGGACCAATGGGATAGTTCTTTCAAAGAGCCTCCTTCTGTGCTGTGTATCATTCTGTGATTCTAAGGATCAACTGAATGAGAATAATCTCTTGACATAAGATTAGATTGACAATATTATCATACTGTTTTATAAAAAATAAAAGCTGAATGGAGTGTGGCTCATATCTGCAGAAGGTGTGGTTGTACAGAAGGTGCATTGGACAGAGGGTGTGGTTGGACAGAGAGACCTAGGGGTATGTGTGCACCAATCGTTGAAGGTGGCAGAGCAGGTTGAGAAAGCAGTTAAAAAAGCTTACGGGATCCTGGGCTTCATGAATAGAGATATAGAGTACAAAAGCAAGGAAGTTATGATGAACCTGTATAAAACACTGGTTCGGCCTCAATTGGAGTATTGTGTCCAATTCTGGACACCGCACTTTAGGAAGGATGTGAAGACCTTAGAGAGGGTGCAGAAAATATTTACGAGAATGATTCCAGGGATGAGGGACTTCAGTTACGTGGATAGACTGGACAAGCTGGGGTTGTTCTCCTTAGAGCAGAGAAGATTGAGAGGCGATTTGATAGAGGTGTTCAAAATCATGAGGGGTCTAGACAGAGTAGATAGAGAGAAACTGTTCCCATTGGCGGAAGGGTCAAGAACCAGAGGACACAGATTTAAGGTGATTGGCAGAAGAACCAAAGACGACATGAGGAGAAATTTTTTTACTCAGCGAGTGGTTAGGATTTTTTGATGAAGTAACAGAGAGGATTGATGAAGGGAATGCAATGGATGTTGTCCACATGGATTTTTGGAAGGTGTTTGACAAAGTACCACATAGAAGGCTAGTTAACAAAATTGAGGCTCATGGAATAGGTGGGTCAGTGGCAGCTTGGATAAGGAATTGGCTTAAGGACAGAAAACAGCGAGTTGTGGTAAATGGCTGTTTTTCAGACTGGAGGATGGTAGACAGTGGTGTTCCTCAAAGGTCAGTGCTGAGGCCACTGTTTTTTTTGATATATATAAATGACCTGGATATTGGAATACAGAGTAAAATTTCTAAATTTGACGATGACACCAAACTTGGGGGTATGGCAAACAGTGATGATGATATCAATCGACTGCAAAATGGGCAGACAAGTGGCAGATGGAATTTAATACAGAGAAGTGCGAGGTGTTGCATTTTGGCAGAAGGAACAGGGAGATGCAATATACACTTAATGGCACAGTTTTAAAGAGTGTGCAGGGCCAGAGGGACCTGGGAGTTAATATGCATAGGTCCCTGAAGGTGGCGGGACATATTGAGAGAGTGGTTAATAAAGCAAATGGGATCTTGGGCTTCATAAATAGAGGTATTGAATACAAAAGTAGAGAAGTTATGCTGAACCTTTATAAAGCGCTGGTTAGGCCACAACTGGAGTATTGCGTCCAGTTCTGGTCACCACACTTTAGGAAGGATGTGAAGGCCCTTGAGAGGGTGCAGAGGAGATTTACCAGAATGGTTCCGGGGATGGGGGATCTTAGCTACAAGGACAGGTTGGAGAAGCTGGATTTGTTTTCATTAGAGCAAAGGAGGTTGAGGGGTGATTTGATAGAGGTGTACAAGATTATGATGGATTTGGATAGGCTAGACGGGATAAGGCTGTTCCCACTAGTTGATGGTACAAGGACTAGGGGACACAGATTTAAGGTTTTGGGCAAGAGATACAGGGGAGACGTGAGGAAAAACATTTTTACGCAGCGAGTGGTGATGACCTGGAATTCGCTGCCGACGGAAGTAGTGGAAGCGGAGACACTCAATGTTTTCAAGGGGAGACTGGATAGGCACTTGAGGGAAATAAACTTGCAGGGCTACAGGGATAGAGCAGGGGAATGGGACTGACTGGATTGCTCTACAGAGAACCGGCACGGACTCGATGGGTCGAATGGCCTCCTTCTGTGCCGTTATGACTCTATGATCTGGGATGCACTGCCTGAATGGGTGGTTGAGGTAGACTCAATCACGGCTTTCAAAAGGGAGTTGGATAAGTACCTGAAGGAAAAAAATTTGCAGGGCTACAGGGAAAGGGCAGGGGAGTGGTGACATGAATCTTCTCATTCATGTATGAAGTAATACTGGGCGGCCTGATGGTGGCGCTGTCCAGGGAGAGTATAAATACTCGGGCATGGGCCCAGCTTGCTCAGGACATTCTTTAACAGGAACTAGTGAAGGACACAACTAGATCTCCATGTTGAAAAACAGTTGATTAAAGCTTTGTTTAACGCTTAGACCAAGTGCCTAGTAGTTTTCTTACATCAAGTGGGACTAGCTGAAGTGCTCTTGCAGAGAGCTGGCATAGGCTCGACTATGCCGAATGGCCTTCTGTGCTGTAATCATTCTATGATTCTGTGACAGAGGGCGTGGTTGGACGGCGGGTGCATTGGGCAGAAGGTGTGTTGGGTACTATGGCTGTACCTGGGAATGTTGCTGTCAAATTGGCCCATGGATGACTACGCTTGGTTGAATCCATAGTTTGGTGCCTACAACTAGGCATCTATAATGGAACAAAATAGTGGCTCGGCATCTGTAGCTTGACACATCCACATTGACTGGCTGATGTTTAAGAAACCTATTCACCTTGGTTTTGGTTCAAGTCTGGACCAGACTTTTGGGATGAAAGTCTCCAAGTTTGGTGGCTGTGAGGGTCCTAAATAGGAAATAATTTGGACAGCATCTATCCAATCCCAGTGATTGTGAACCCACAGCACTGCCCTAATTTGCTATAATTGACAATCACATCAACGCAGATAAAGCAGCTGGTTTGGGACATGGTGAAAATATAACATTCTTGCAGTAGGGTCAGTCTGAGGCACACTGTTGTCCAAAGTCACGGGAGCTTTCCATCTAACCCATCTAGTGCTGTACCTGCCCTGGGAGTGTTTGATGGGACAGTGTAGAGGGAGCTTTACTCTGTATCTAACCTGTGCTGTACCTGCCCTGGGAGTGTTTGATGGGACAGTGTAGAGGGAGCTTTACTCTGTATCTAACCCGTGCTGTCCCTGCCCTGGGAGTGTTTGATGGGACAGTATAGAGGGAGCTTTACTCTGTATCTAACCCAACCTGTACCTGCCCTGGGAGTGTTTGATGGGACAGTGTAGAGGGAGCTTTACTCTGTATCTAACCCGTGCTGTACCTGCCCTGGGAGTGTTTGATGGGACAGTGTAGAGGGAGCTTTACTCTGTATCTAACCCGTGCTGTACCTGCCCTGGGAGTGTTTGATGGGACAGTGTAGAGGGTGATTTACTCTGTATCTAACCCATGCTGTACCTGCCCTGGGAGTGTTTAATGGGACAGTGTAGAGGGTGATTTACTCTGTATCTAACCCAACCTGTACCTGCCCTGGGAGTGTTTGATGGGACAGTGGAGAGGGAGCTTTACTCTGTATCTAACCCGTGCTATACCTGTCCTGGGAGTGTTTGATGGGACAGTGTAGAGGGAGCTTTACTCTGTATCTAACCCGTGCAGTACCTGCCCTGGGAGTGTTTGATGGGACAGTGTAGAGGGAGCTTTACTCTGTATCTAACCCGTGCTGTACCTGCCCTGGGAGTGTTTGATGGGACAGTGTAGAGGGAGCTTTACTCTGTATCTAACCCGTGCTGTACCTGCCCTGGGAGTGTTTGATGGGACATTGTAGAGGGAGCTTTACTCTGTATCTAACCCGTGCTGTACCTGCCCTGGGAGTGTTTGACACTGGGTGCCTAGAATGAAAAGTGTTCCATTGCTTTGCTCTCTTACCTTGAGTACAAAATTTACCAAAAAAAGTGAAAGAATAAACTGTGGTTGGGTGTCTGTGGCTGACTCTGGCTGGTGAAACTGTGTGTAGGTGTCTGTGGTTTTAAGAGCTTGCTATAGAAGCTAGAATAAAGGAAGATGAGAAATCGAAACTGCACTGGAGTTGTCTAAAAGGGGAAGCTATCTGCCAAGGAAATAGCAGGAGGAAGTGTCTATTCTAAGCCTTTATTGAGAGAAACCATAGACCTGGAACGTTAAATCTTAGAATGATGATGCATTCAGAGGGCTGCTGAGTTGGGGTCTTTAGTGAAGGAATGATGCCTGGATGTGTAGACTGTACAGATGTGAAAGTAAAGCTTTTTGTTGGGAAGAAAGGATTTTAAGATAATTTTGGCTTTGCATTTAATGTGCTAGATTTGTTTTGGAATCAGCCAGGGTTTCTCCTCCTGAGTGCTCTCCAGCTGGACTTTGGCCGAGAGCAGGTCCAGGCCAGACTAATGTCCTCCAGAGCAGAACTCCCTGGGCAGGAGATTATACTGATTGGAATCTAATCTGCCTGATCATTGAAGTTTGCAGGGCAGGTTGAAAAAGCGGTTAAAACAGCATACGGGATCCTGGGGGATCATAAATAGAGTCCTAGGGCTGGATTTTGATACTGGGGCGGGTTGGGGTCGTGTCATCCACTTTTCGTGTTATCCACCCGACTGCAATTGGATGTGGGAGATTGATGCAATTTTCACCTAATTGGGCAATTGAGTTCCAGCATGTGGGAACCCATGAACCAATTAGTGTTTTCAGTCTGAAAGTCGCCTCTGATGATGTCATCATTGCTGCTGCATTGATGGTCTTCAGAGACTGCCTGGCCTTTGCTGTGAGAGGACCTGAATGCAAAATGAGCAGCAGCAGTCCTAAGTCTGCTCCCAGATATTTTTACACCACCACTCCCAGATATGTCTCCTCCACATAGCCATCCATATATGCAGCCCCATAGCCAGCCAGCCAGCGAGCGTCAGCTATCCAAATGTGCTCCCCGCCAGGTTTCACATTCATGGTTCAGAACAAGCGTGCTTCACGTAGAACAAGGGTTAAAATCACAAAGGCCTTTCAAAATGGCATTATAGAGGCAATTTAGTGCTTGTTAAGGACCTTAACAGCCTATCCCGCCTCTTAGAGGCGGGATGGAGTCGGACCAGCAGACACGATTTAATGAAAATTGCATGGAGGCGGACTTGTGCCCGCCCACCAGTTTTCGCAATTTTAACCCCCCACACGCCTCCAAACCCGCCTCCACGGGTCAATGAAAATCCAGCCCATAGAGTACAAAAGCAAGGAAGTTATGATGAACCTTTATAAAACACTGGTTCGGCCTCAACTGGAGTATTGTGTCCAATTCTGGGCACCACACTTTAGGAAGGATGTGAAGGCCTTAGAGAGGGTGCAGAAAAGATTGACGAGGATGATTCCAGGGATGAGGGACTTCAGTTACGTGGATAGACTGGAGAATCTGGGGTTGTTATGCTGAGAGCAGAGAAGATTGAGAGAAGATTTGATCGAGGTGTTCAAAATTATGAGGGGTCTGGACAGAGTAGATAGAGAGAAACTGTTCCCATTGGCAGAAGGGTCGAGAACCAGAGGACACAGATTTAAGGTGATTGGCAAAAGAACCAAAGGCGACATGAGGAAAAACTTTTTTATGCAGCGAGTGGTTATGATCTGGAATGCACTGCCTGAAAGGGTGGTGGAGGCAGATTCAATCGTGGCTTTCAAAAGGGAATTGGATAAGTACCTGAAAGAATTTTTTTTACAGGGCTACAGGGTAAGGGCGGGGGAGTGGGACTAGCTGAAGTGCTCTTGCAGACAGCCGGCACGGGCTCGACGGGCCGAATGGCCTCCTTCTGTGCTGTAACCATGCTATGATTTTATAATCCTATCCTTGACCTATGCAAAGCGGTGGACTATCCAGTTAGATCATGGTTAGATAATCCCACTCCAGCGATTTGAGCACAAAATCTAGGCTGACTCTCCAGTACAGTACTGAGGGAGCGCCGCACTGTCAGAGGGGCAGTACTGAGGGAGTGCCGCACTGTCAGAGGGGCAGTACTGAGGGAGTGCCGCACTGTCGGAGGGGCAGTACTGAGAGAGTGCCGCACTGTCGGAGGGGCAGTACTGAGGGAGTGCCGCACTGTCGGAGGGGCAGTACTGAGGGAGCTCCGCACTGTCGGAGGGGCAGGACTGAGGGAGCTCCGCACTGTCGGAGGGGCAGTACTGAGGGAGCGCCGCACTGTCGGAGGGGCAGTACTGAGGGAGCTCCGCACTATCGGAGGGGCAGTACTGAGCGAGCTCCGCACTGTCGGAGGGGCAGTACTGAGGGAGTGCCGCACTGTCGGAGGGGCAGTACTGAGGGAGCGCCGCACTGTCGGAGGGGCAGTACTGAGGGAGCTCCGCACTGTCGGAGGGGCAGAACTGAGGGAGCGCCGCACTGTCGGAGGGGCAGTACTGAGGGAGCTCCGCACTGTCGGAGGGGCAGTACTGAGGGAGCTCCACACTGTCGGAGGGGCAGTACTGAGGGAGTGCCGCACTGTCGGAGGGGCAGTACTGAGGGAGCTCCGCACTGTCAGAGGGGCAGTACTGAGGGAGCTCTGCACTGTCGGAGGGGCAGTACTGAGGGAGCGCCGCACTGTCGGAGGGGCAGTACTGAGGGAGCGCCGCACTCTCGGAGGGGCAGTACTGAGGAATTCCGCACTGTCGGAGGGGCAGTACTGAGGGAGTGCCGCACTGTCGGAGGGGCAGTACTGAGGGAGCGCCGCACTGTCGGAGGAGCAGGACTGAGGGAGTGCCGCACTGTCGGAGGGGCTGTACTGAGGGAGTGCCGCACTGTCGGAGGGGCAGTACTGAGGGAGTGCCGCACTGTCGGAGGGGCAGTACTGAGGGAGTGCCGCACTGTCGGAGGAGCAGGACTGAGGGAGTGCCGCACTGTTGGAGGGGCAGGACTGAGGGAGTGCCGCACTGTCGGAGGGGCTGTACTGAGGGAGTGCCGCACTGTCGGAGGGGCAGTACTGAGGGAGCTCCACACTGTCGGAGGGGCAGTACTGAGGGAGTGCCGCACTGTCGGAGGGGCAGTACTGAGGGAGTGCCGCACTGTCGGAGGGGCAGTACTGAGGGAGTGCCGCACTGTCGGAGGGGCAGTACTGAGGGAGCGCCGCACTGTCGGAGGAGCAGTACTGAGGGAGTGCCGCACTGTCGGAGGGGCAGTACTGAGGGAGCGCCGCACTGTCGGAGGGGCAGTACGGAGGAGCGCTGCACTGTCGGAGGTGCCGTCTTTCGGATGAGACGTTAAACTGAGGCCCCGTCTGCTCTCTGACGTGGACGTAAAAGATCCCAGGGCACTATTTTGAAGAAGAGTAGGGGAGTTCTCCCTGGTGTCCTGGTCATTATTTATCCCTCAATCAACATCACTAAAACAGATTATCTGGTCATTATCACATTGTTGTTTGTGGGAGCTTGCAGTGCGCAAATTGGCTGCCGCGTTTCCTACATTACAACAGTGACTCCACTTCAAAAGTATTTTATTGGCTGTGAGGTGCTTTGGGACGTCCTGAAGTTGTGAAAGGTGCTATAGAAATGCAAGTCTGTCTTTCTGTCTTTCCATAACATTTCATAGGGAAGCTGTTCAGTCTGGATGTTGCCATCCAATTGGCTTGTGTCCATGAACAGCTATCAGTGTGAGGGGACATTCACTTTCCCTGGTCTTGGATCCAAATATATCTCTAGTTGAAGAGCGACTAGAAAAAGGTGGCTGAGGGCCAGAAACAAATATTGGTTACAACCCCGGCCTAATCTCCTCCAGTCGTAAACCCTGTGATTAAGGCAGTAGATTTGCTTTGTGCTTTATTTAAGCCGGAGCGGAGAGTGCCATTCTGAAACCTCTGCCTCCTTTGATCTGATGCTTTGATCATTTTATTCGAGTAAATTGTGGCTTCTTTCATGTTTCACTTTGCTGTGCGCCCACGGTAGGCACGCTCCAGGTTATAATGAAACATGAATGTAGAGGAATGCCTCAGCTTCAGATGAACGTTCTGGCAGCTCTCCAATACCTCGTTCAGAACGCCATTCTCCATGTATGAGTCTAGCCAGTGAGTGTGGGCAGGGCTATTCAACCTTGGAGGGAGCGCTGCCGAGCCCCAGTCTGTGAAATCAGCGCACAGCCTTTCCACCTTGAGTCATTGGGTTGGATTTTCCTTCCAGTGGTGGGTCGGACTTCTGCCCGCCCTCCGACCCAGCTGCCAACCTGACCCATTTTCCTGGATCGGGGTTGTTGGCCACGCAGGGCGGTGTTGCGATGAGATTCCCACCGCCAAGATGTAGCCTATCAAGGCTGAGGAGATAAACCCGGTGGTGCTGCCACAAGGATTCTCCGAGAGACACACAGGACTTTAAAGGGGATGAGCAGCAATAAGGGAGCTGCAGGTATGTAGGCACTTTGAAATAGACTGGAGAGAGAAAGGAGGCCTCCTCCCCCTCTGTTCCCACCACCAACCTGGGCCTAGCGACACCTTCCACCAGGCAACCCTGGCGAACGGCGGTAACAGGGGTGGACAGGAGGGAACTGGGATGGGAGACCCCGGGCCCCAACCCTTCCCCTACCTCCCCTACCTCCCCACCCCACCCCACCCCCACTGGCATTTATGCAAAGTGGGCAGCGAAGGGGCAGTCGGTGGAAAATCCGGAGGGCGATTGAGGAGGCGCTGGGCCTCACCTCCTCATCTTCCCACTGTTTCCATTGCTATCCTGCCTAATTTCAACGGGATACTGGAGGACAATCCAATCCATTGATAGGTCAGGAGTGGCTGTTGCAAGCTCCTGGTGCAGAGGCCAGTTGTATCACCCAGCCCCTGACTGGCATCAGCTAACTTGGCACAGACCGAAAGGTCAATTTTGACTTTTGGCCGGCTAGCTGACAAAGAGGCCGCCGTGCTTTTGAGTTTGAATTTGGCGGGTGAGCTGCGGACGCCAAACAAGGGTCCTGATGCAGCTCACACTCTCTGCCCTCAGAAGATGTTGGCCGGAAGGGACACTAACAGAATCCTGCGGGTAGGTGCTCTGAGTGGGAAAACCCCATCCACCACCTAAAACATTCACTCCCTCCACCACCGGCGTACCGTGGCTGCAGTGTGT
Organism: Squalus acanthias; assembly: GCA_030390025.1. Lineage (NCBI taxonomy): Eukaryota > Metazoa > Chordata > Chondrichthyes > Squaliformes > Squalidae > Squalus > Squalus acanthias. The sequence goes on along the minus strand of CM059446.1, from coordinate 27,397,745 downwards.
ACCATCTACAAGATGCACTGCAGCAACTCGCCAAGGCTTCTTCGGCAGCACCTCCCAAACCCGCGACCTCTTCCACCTAGAAGGACAAGGGCAGCAGGCGCATGGGAACACCACCACCTCCAAGTTCCTCTCCAAGTCACGCACCATCCTGACTTAGAAGTATATCGCCGATCCTTCATCGTCGCTGGATCAAAATCCTGGAACTCCCTCCCTAACAGCACTGTGGGAGTATCTTCACCACACGGACTGCAGCGGTTCAAGAAAGCGGCTCACCACCACCTTCTCAAGGACAACTAGGGATGGGCAATAAATGCTGGCCTTGCCAGTGACGCCCACATCCCATAAAAACGAATTGAAAAAAAGCTTTCTGAATTTCCAGTTGCTCTGCAGTCACCAGTGCTGAATCATGCAAGTCCATGCCTGCGTCCCTGGGCGCTCCGAATGAAGTATTTTATTTGCAACATATATCTGTGTCGCCCGTATTGGGAGGAGAAGGTAGGGGAGGAAGAGTTCCTCGTAGACCAAGAATACTGTTTTCAGTAGTAGCTAATACAAGTCTGTTGCCAACCATAGACAGAAACCGAGCACAGATAGAGCAAGGCAACAGCCAGGATCATTGTTGAGCATACCATTGTCATCTCAAAGCAGTTCTTCTGATGTCTCAACTGATCTGGGGACTCATTACAATACAGTATCGTTCCTACCCCATCAATTCTCCAAGAGCACTGTCATGTGCTGCACATTCCCTGGGCGTTTTGGATTGTGGAATGACTTCTCATTTCCCTTTAAAACAAATAAACATTTGCACTTATTCATAACTAATGTTTTTTTTATTTCCTGTAATATAACAGATTGATATTGTTATGCAGAATCTTTTCTTGAAATTAATGAGTGTGTCAGCCAGTGGCTCAGTGGGTAGCACTCTCGTCCCTGAGTCAGAAGGTTGTGGGTTCAAACCCCACTCCAGGGACTTGAGCACAAAAATCTAGGCTGACACTCCAGTGCAGTGCTGAGGGAGTGCTGCACTGTCGGAGGTGCCGTCTTTCAGATGTGACGTTAAACCGAGGCCCCGCCTGCGCTCTCAGGTGGATGTAAAAGATCCCGTGGCACTATTTTGAAGAGCAGGGGAGTTCTCCCCGGTGTCCTGGCCAATATTTATCCCTCAATCAACATCATTAAAACAGATTATCTAGTCATTTTCACGTTGCTGTTTGTGGGAGCTTGCTGTGCGCAAATTGGCTGCCACTTTTCCTACATTACAACAGTGACTCCACTTCAAAAGTTCTTCATTGGCTGTAAAGTGCTTTGGAATGTCCAGTGGTCGTGAAAGAACTATATAAATGCAAGTCTTTCTTTTGTTCTAATAATAATCCATACATAGCCGTTGAGCATGTCTGTGGATTTTTCAGGGTTTTAGACTTGCTCCAATAATTTAAATTGGTAATGGATGTTCTTCCATCCTTTCTCTATTGTTTCTGATCTATCAGACTATGGGACAGACTTGGTGGTCACTACTTCCTCAATAGTTGATTCTGGATTCAGTTGCAGATTTGCATTTTTGACACCTGACAATTTTGGTGGAGGAATACATCCAACTGTTGGGTGACAATTGGGAACTTTTTACCCTTGTTTCAGAGGTGGAGTTACAGAGAGACATTGCGTTCAGTTTAATACAGAGTGGCAGTCAGAGACTCAATATTTGGGCAAGGACATCTAACTGGTAAGAGTTCCTTTAAAAGGCTGAAACGACAGGTGATATCACAGGGTTCAATGTGGGGAAGTGTGAGGTCATCCACTCTGGACCTAAGAAAGATCGATCAGAGTATTCTCTAAATAGCGAGGAAGCTGGGAACTGTGGAGGAGCAGAGATTGAGGGGTCCAAGTACAGAAATCACTAAAAGCCAGTGGACAGGTACAAAAAATAATTAAAAAGGCTAATGGAATGTTGGCCTTTATCTCGGCGGCTGGAATACAAAGGGGTGAAGTTATGTTACCGCTGCACAGAGCTCTGGTCAGACCCCATCTGGACACTGTGTTCAGTTCTGGGCCCCGCACCTCAGGAAGGATATATTGGCCTTGGAGGGGGAGCAGCGCAGATTCCCCAGAATGATCCCGGGGCTTAAAGGGTTAAATTATGAGGACAGGCTGCATAGACTGGGCTTGTATTCCCTTGAGTATAGAAGATTAAGGGGTGATCTGATTGCAGTGCTTATGATGATTAAAGGATTTGATAGGGTAGAGAGAGAGAGAGAAACTATTTTCTGTGGTGGGGGAGTCCAGGACAAAATGAGAGCAGCCACTGCCTCACCACCCCAACCGTGGATTCCCTCCCCCTGCCCCAGCCTGGCCTGTCATTGGCCACTCCTTCCCAATCACCACATGCAATTGGAGACAAAGGGCAGGGCCTGGTTCCTGGCAGAGTTTCCTTCTCTCTGCCCCACTTACCTCCAGCTGGCCGCAGGCCCAGAGTTCCCTCAATGGAGGGAAAGAGCCTTACAGTGGCCTCTTCTCCCTTGAGCTGATCCCAGAGTCTTGCCTGATGAAGGTCTAGCCTTCCTTCCAATCTTTGGGGATCATCTCCGACTCCCTTCGAGAACTCTGCGTTCCTCCATCTCTGGCTACTTCTGCATCCTCCACTTCCTACAACTGGCATAGGACCCCGAGTCACATGTTTAAGGAACATAACACCTGTTTCTGGCAGGTGCCCTGGACAACTAAAAGTCGCCCGAATCAATATGGCATCCGGTGCAAAATTCTAAGGTTTTATGTTGAACTTTATGCCAGAAAAACGGACACCCTGGAGTTCTCCTCCAGAGAATGATAGAACCTGCCATTCAGCCCTTCACGCCTGCGCTGGTGTTTGCTGCTGCCTGAGTGAACTAGTCTAATCCCAGTTAGTATTAGTAAAAAAATAGTACTGGAGAAATTAATGGGACTGAAAGCCAATAAATCCCCTGGACCTGATGGCCTACATCCTAGGGTTTTGAAAGAGGTGGCAAAAGAGATAGTGGATGCATTGGTTGTCATTTTCCAAAATTCCATAGATGCTAGAACGGTTCCCGTGGATTGGAAGGTAGCAAATGTAACCCCACTATTTAAGAAAGGAGGGAGAGAGAAAACAGGGAACTACAGACCAGTTCGCCTGACATCAGTAGTAGGGAAAATGCTAGAATCTATTCTTAAGGACGTGGTAACAGGGCACTTAGCAAATAATAATAGGATTGGGCAGAGTAAACACTAACTTATGAAAGGGAAATCGTGTTTGACAAATCTGTTAGAGTTTTTTGAGGTTGTAACGAGCAGAATAGATAAGGGGAAACCAATGGATGTGGTGTATTTGGATTTTCAAAAGGCATTCGATAAGGTGCCAAACAAGAGGTTATTGAACAAAATTAGGGCTCATGGGATTGGGGGTAATATATTAGCATGGACTGAGGATTGGTTAACAGACAGAAAACAGAGAGTAGGAATAAACGGGTCATTTTCGGGTTGGCAGGCTGTAACTAGTGGGGTACCACAAGGATCAGTGCTTGGGCCTCAGCTATTCACAATCTACATCAATGATTTGGATGAGGGGACCAAATGTAATATATCCAAGTTTGCTGATCATACAAAGCTGGGTGGGAATGTAAGTTGTGAGGAGGATGCAAAGAGGCTTCAAGGGAATATAGACAGGCTAAGTGAGTGGGCAAGAACATGGCAAATGGAATATAATGTGGAAAAATGTGAAGTTATCCACTTTGGTAGGAAAAATAGAAAAGCAGAGTATTTTTTAAATGGTGAGAGATTGGGAAATGTTGGTGTTCAGAGGGACCTGAGTGTCCTTGTACACGAATCACTGAAAGTTAACATGCAGGTACAGCAAGCAATTAGGAAAGCAAATGGTATGTTGGCCTTTATTACAGGAGGATTTGAGTACAAGAGTAAAGACGTCTTACTGCAATTATATAGGGCCCTGGTGAGACCACACCTGGAGTATTGTGTACAGTTTTGATCTCCTTACCTAAGGAAGGATATACTTGCCATAGAGGGCGTGCAACAAAGGTTCAGCAGACTGATTCCTGGGATGGGGGGATTGTCCTATGAGGAGAGATTGAGTAGACTCTGCCTATATTCTCTAGAGTTTAGAAGAATGAGAGGTGATCTCATTGAAACATACAAAATTCTTACAGGGCTTGACAGGGTAGATGCAGGGAGGATGTTTCCCCTGGCTGGGGAGTCTAGAACCAGGGGTCACAGTCTCAGGATAAGGGGTCGGCCATTTAGGACTGAGATGAGGAGAAATGTCTTCACTCAGAGGGTGGTGAATCTGTGGAATTCTCTACCCAGAGGGCTGTGGAGGCTCAGTCGTTGAGTATATTCAAGGCTGAGATCGATAGATTTTTGGATATTAAGGGAATCGAGGGATATGGAGATCGGGCGGGAAAGTGGAGATGAGGTGGAAGATCAGCCATGATCTTATTGAATGGCAGAGCAGGCTCGAGGGGCCGAATGGCCGACTCCTGCTCCTATTTCTTACGGTCTTATGTTCAGTCCCTGTTCCCTCCCTGCTTTATTGATTATTCCTCTTTTTCCTGCAAGTACCAAGGTTACCTGCGTCTACACTGAAATTGTTCAAGTTTCAAACTGAGTCAATTTTAAAAATTGTCTCGGTCTCAGGATTGTAATCAGAGGTGTAGCAAAACTGCTATAAATTAATTCTTGGTACAGACACATCTCTCCAATCGAAATCTCTTTGTGTATTGTGTCTGCAGGCATTCCGTATTATACCATATAACAGAGAAACACTGGACAAACTACTGACAGAGTCACTGAGGAGAAACATGCCGGCTAATGGACTGCACATATTTGGAATTAATCAGTTAGAAGAGGATGATCTGTCTACAAGTGGGTACTTGATGTGGTTTGCAGACTCTAGGGGAGATGTAGGGATTGAATGTAAAGAGCCTCCATGATCCGTGATGTCAGTTGGACTCTATCTTTAAAAAAGTCTAAAGGGACTCTGTGGCACAATGGAGTGGGCACTCCCCTTTAATTGCCCCCATCCCTTTAAATTTCACGTACATGCAGTTTTCCACTTCCACCATTGGTGGGCTCCCAGCACCCATTCAGTCTGTGCCTGAAGCTGTGCGAATGGGGTGACCAACAGAAATCGGGGCAAACAGCACACTTCCATTGGAGACTGGCTAAAACCCACCACTGGCTATTCAAATCTAAACTGCGCACAAAGCAGAAAATTTAGACCAGTGAAGATTGAGGGGTAATCTCATCGAGGTGTTTAAAGTGTTAAAAGGATTTGATAGGGTAGATAGAGAGAAACTATTTCCTCTGGTGGGGGAGTCTAGAACAAAGGGGGCACAACCTTAAAAAATAGAGCCAGGCCGTTCAGAAGGCTGGGGGTCAATTGAAAATTTCAAAACTGGGATTGATAGATTTTTGTTAGGCTATGGTATTAAGGGTTACGGAACCAAGGCAGGTAGATGGAGTTGAGGTGCCGATCAGCCATGATCTAACTGAATGGCAGAGCAGACTCGAGGGGCTGAATGGCCTCCTCCTATTCCTACGTTCCTAAGGATGTCAGTCCTTTGACCATGAAGGGACCTGGTCTTGCCCTCACCCAACATCCACACACAATGCCAGCAGGGATTAATGGATAGTTATCTGGAATGGGATGGGGGGGGGGGGGGCGGGGGGGGGCCAGCTGATTTATATTTTGCCTTGCCTGACCCAGGATAGCTGAGTCCAAATGTAATGTCCCAATGGAGCTGAGGGAAGACCGGGTAGACTGGGATTATCCAGCGGGGGGTGGAGGGGGCAATGTCAAGACAAAAAGGCCATTCAGGACTGAGATGAGAAGAAATTTCTTCACACAGAGGGTGGTGAATCTTTGGAATTTTCTACCCCAGAGGGCTGTGGAGGCTCAGTCATTGGGTATATTCAAAACAGAAGTCGATAGATTTCTGACTAGTAAGGGCATCAAGGGATATGGCGATAAGGCCGGTGAATGGAGTTGAGGCAGAAGATCAGCCATGATCTCATTGAATGGCGGAGCAGGCTCGAAGGGCCGAATGGCCGACTCCTGCTCCTATTTCTTATGTTCTTATAAAGGAAGGGTTTTGTCGTTGTGTAAGTGAAAGACAAATTTCTGGTCCTGTTCCTGAAATCTTGTTAAGCCTGATGGGTACCAGTGCATTGATGAAGTGTTTAATATTCGCACAGCTCAACGCGAGACGGAGCTCCCGACCCTGCTTCACTTTGCGGCCAGGTACGGTTTAAAGAACCTGACTGCCCTACTGCTGCAGTGTCCGGGAGCATTGCAGGCTTACAGTGTGGCCAACCAGCACGGCGATTACCCAAACAACATCGCAGAGAAGAATGGATACGGAGACCTCCGACAGTTCATGGACGAATACGTGGTAAGTACTCAACTGTGATAACATGGAGACTGCGGTTCAGTGCTCCGCAGCCCATTCCTCTCGTGCGTTAAGGGGGCTTCATCTTCTGAATATGCAGCACGGGGGCTTCACTCACCAGCAGTTCAGGTGGCGATCGAAGCTTCCCACCGAGAATGTACACTCAAAAAACCAGCCCTGAACCCTCCTAACAGCTTTATTGTATTTTGAAACAGCCCAGTGTTTTTGCATAGAATCATAGAAACTTACAGCACAGAAGGAGGCCCTTCGGCCCATCGTGCCTGTGCTGGCTCTTTGAAAGATCAGTCGTGCTCAGTCCCACATCCCCGCGTTTTGTCCGTAACCCTGTGAGCTCCTCATCCTCCAGAACCCGTCCAACTCCCTTTTCAAATTATTGATGGAATCAGCTTCCACCACCTCTTCAGGCCGAGCGTTCCAGATCCCCACAACTCTGAGTGAAGAAAATTCTCCTCATCTCTCCTCTGGATCTTTTGCCAATGATTTTGAATCTATGACCTCTGGTTATTGACCCACTCGCCAGAGGGAATAATTTTTCCCCATTTACTCTATCAAAACCTCTCATTGTCTTGAAAACCTCTATTAGGTCACCTCTTAACCTTCTCTGTTCCAAGGAGAACAGTCCCAACTTTTCCAACCTCTCCTCATAACTGAAGTCCCTGATCCCTGGTAACATCCCGGTAACCCTCCTCTGCACCCTTTCTCAGGCCTTTACATCTTTCCTGAAGTGTGGGGCCCAGAATTGTCCACAATACTCCAGCTGAGGCCTAACCAGTGATTTATAAAGTTCTCGCATGATCTCTTTGCTTTTATATTCTATTCCTCTATTTATAAACCCGAGTAACCCATATGCTTTTTCAACCACCTCATCAACTTGCCCTGCCACCTTTAAGGATTTGTGTGTATGGACACCAAGGTCTCTCTGCTCATCTACACTTTTCAAAATCGTGCCATTTATAGTGTACTATCTTTCCATATTAGTCCTCCCAAAGTGCGTCACTTCACACTTCTCCGCATTGAACTCCATCTGCCATGTTTCTGTCCATTTCACCATCCTGTCTGTCATCCTGAAGTATGTAACTCTCCTCATCGCTATCTACTACTTTGCCAAGTTTCGTATTGTCTGCAAACTTTATAATGCTGCTCCCTACACCCGAGCCTAGGTCGTTTATAAACATTGAAAAGAGTAATGGACCCAAAACTGATCCTTGGGGAACACAACTGCAAACCAGCTCCCAGTCTGAAAAACATCCATCCACCAGCACCCTCTGCTTCCTGTCACTGAGCCAATTCCGTATCCATCCCGCCACTTTCCCCTTAATTCCATGAGCTCCTATCTTCTTAATAAGCCTCCTGTGTGGCACTTTGTGGAATGCCTTCCGAAAGTCCATATACAACATCTACTGCACTACCCTGATCAACCTTCTCTGTTACCTCATCAAAGAATTCAATCAAGTTAGTCAGACAGGATTTGCCTTTAACAAATCCATGCTGGCTCTCCGCGATTAACCCACGCCCTTCCAAAATAAAGTTTATTTTGTCCCTGAGGATGGTTTCCAATACCTTCCCCACTACCGATGTTAGGCTGACTGGTCTGTAGTTTCCTGGTTTTTCCCCCCACCCTTTCTTGAATAGTGGTATATCATTAGCAACCCTCCAGTCCTCCGGCACTGCTCCTGTATCCAATGAGGATTGACAGATTGTGACCAATGCCTGTGCTGTTTCTCCCTGTGATATAAGCAGTTGTCAGGGGGAAGAAGGACCGACAATGAGCTGCTTTAAAAAAAAAGCCGGCGTTTATTGCCCATCCCTGGTTGCCCTGAGAAAAGAAAGAAAGACTTACATTTCTATAGCGCCTTTCACGACGTCTCAAAGCGCTTTACAGCCAATGAAGTACTTTTTGAAGTGTAGTCACTGTTGTAATGTAGGAAACGCAGCAGCCAATTAGCGCACAGCAAGATCCCACAAACAGCAATGTGATAATGACCAGATAATCTGTTTTTGTTATGTTGGTTGAGGGATAAATATTGGTCAGGACACCGGGGAGAACTCCTCCCCTGCTCTTCTTCGAAATAGTGCCGTGGGATCTTTTACGTCCACCCAAGAGAGCAGACGGGACCTCGTTTTAACGTCTCATCTGAAAGACGGCACCTCCGACAGTGCGGCACTCCCTCAGCACTGCACTGGAGTGTCAGCCTAGATTTATGTGTTCAAGTCCCTGGAGTGGGACTTGAACCAGCAACCTTCCTGACTCAGAGGCAAGTGTGCTACCCACTGAGCCATGGCAGAGAAGGTGGTAACTGTGTGGCTTGCCTTCCGAGGGCATGTTGATGTGGGACTGGAGTCACATATAAGCCAGACCGGGTAAGGATGGCAGATTTCGTTCACTAAAGTGAACCAGGTGGTTTTTACGACAATCTGACAGCTTCATGGTCACTTTCTTATTTCCATATTTTTTAAACTGAATTCAAATTCTCAAACTGCCATGGTGGGATTTGTCCAGTAACATAGCCGCTACCCTATTGTACCCACTTGATTCTATTCTGTGAAAAAGTGGTTGTTGCAATGTGCTGTCACACTTCATCAGTGGCTTGGGAAGAATGGAAGATGGTCACACAGAATGGTCACACACCGATTGCCCTGACAGTGAGGGTTATATTTAATCATTGTCTGGATCAGAGGGACCTTGGTGTGCATGTACATTGATCCCTGAAGGCAGCAGGACAGGTAGATAAGGTGGTTAAAAAGGCATATGGGATACTTGCCTTCATTAGCTGAGACATAGAATATAAGAGCAGGGAGGCTATGATGGAGCTGTACAAAACGCTAGTTAGGCCACAGCTGGAATACTGTGTGCAGTTCTGGTTGCCACACTATAGGAAGGATGTGATTGCATTGGAGAGGGTGCAGAGGAGATTCACCAGGATGTTACCTGGGCTGGAGCGCTTCAGCTATGAAGAGAGACTGGACAGGCTGGGGTTGTTTTCCTTAGAGCAGAGAAGGCTGAGGGGGGACCTGATTGAGGTGTACAAAATTATGAGGGGCATAGATAGGGTAGATAGAAAGGAACTTTTCCCCTTAGTAGAGGGGTCAATAACAAGGGGGCATAGTTTCAAGGTAAGGGGCAGAAGGTTTAGAGGGGATTTGGGGGAAAACCTTTTTCACCCAGAGGGTGGTTGGAATCTGGAACTCACTGCCTGAAAGGGTGATAGAGGCAGGAACCCTCACAACATTCAAGAAGCATTTAGATGAGCACTTGAAACGCCATAGCATACAAGGCTACGGACCAAGTGCTGGAAAATGGGTATAGAATAGACAGGGCTTGATGGCCGGCGCGGACACGATGGGCCGAAGGGCCTCTTTCTGTGCTGTATAACTCTATGGGGGAAAAATTCAGTTGGTTGCGCCTCCCGTTAGCGCCTTAAGAGGGCGCTAATGGGGCGCAAAGCATCTAGCGCCCAGGCGCGGCGAAGTTTGCGCCGCTCGCGAAATTAACTAGACATTTTGCGGCGGCGCTAAACACTACTGCCACGATCTCCTGCGCCGGCAGATCGTGACGTCAGTCGAGTGCGCAACGCCCCGGTATCGCCCCGGAGCGGATATTGAGTGGCGCCCCCTGCCTTACTGCCTGACGCTAGCAACGACAGGTTGAGGGGAGCGTTCTGCAGTCATGAAGGGAAAGGGGGAGCGCTATTTAAAGGTGACCGCTTCCTGCCTTTTATTGTTGGTGCCATTTTTGAACTACGCATTCTGAGAGAGAGAGAGAGAGACTTCTGGAGAGATTCAACGTTGTGTGAAGGAGTTTTGGGTACTGAGCAGCACTTTGCAGGTTCATTTTGATTTACCATTCCTTGTATCGATTTAGAAAAGACTGTGGGGGCTGCACTCTGAGCTCTTTGCCTGGTACTCTCCATTGTTTTTTCCAGCAGATTTGATGTGCAGGTCTCTCCAGGCCGAGATTCAAGGCTGCAATGAGCAGGATGTGGATGGAAAGCAAGATTAACCATCCCCTTTAAGAACTGGCCCGTGCCATTGTGCGTGTGCTCCATTGCTGACTGACATTACATGAGCTTCGCCAGCGCTCTGAGGTAGCGCCTCGCTCCTCGGCCTTTGAGCCTTAAGACAGGTGTGAAGCGCCTGATTTAGCGCTCCAATCACCTCCAGGGGCGATGAAAGTCAAGTTTGCAGTCGGTGGCGATAATCAGCGCCAGGCGCTAATCTTTGCGCCCGGCCGATAATTGCGCCCCAAATGGGGCGATACTGAATTTCTCCCCCTATGACTCTATGGGGGAAAAATTCAGTTGGTTGCGCCTCCCGTTAGCGCCTTAAGAGGGCGCTAATGGGGCGCAAAGCATCTAGCGCCCAGGCGCGGCGAAGTTTGCGCCGCTCGCGTAATTAACTAGACATTTTGCGGCGGCGCTAAACACTACCGCCACGATCTCCTGTGCCGGCAGATCGTGACGTCAGTCGAGTGCGCAACGCCCTGGTATCGTCCCGGAGCGGATATTGAGTGGCGCCCCCTGCCTTATTGCCTGACGCTAGCAACGACAGTTTGAGTGGAGCGTTCTGCAGTCATGAAGGGAAAGGGGGAGAGCTATTTAAAGGTGACCGCTTCCTGCCTTTTATTGTTGGTGCCATTTTTGAACTACGCATTCTGAGAGAGAGAGAGAGAGACTTCTGGAGAGTTTCAACGTTGTGTGAAGGAGTTTTGGGTACTGAGCAGCACTTTGCAGCTTCATTTTGATTTGCCATTCCTTGTATCGATTTAGAAGAGACTGTGGGGGCTGCACTCTGAGCTCTTTGCCTGGTACTCTCCATTGTTCTTTCCAGCAGATTTGATGTGCAGGTCTCTCCAGGCCGAGATTCAAGGCTGCAATTAGCAGGATGTGGATGGAAAGTGAGATTAACCATCCCCTTTAAGACCTGGCCCGTGCCATTGTGTGTGTGTTCCATTGCTGACTGACATCACATGAGCTTCGCCAGCGCTCTGAGGTAGCGCCTCGCTCCTCAGCCTTTGCGCCTTAAGACAGGTGTGAAGCGCCTGATTTAGCGCTCCAATCACCTCCGGGGCAATAAAAGTCAAGTTTGCAGTCGGTGGCGATAATTAGTGCCAGGCGCTAATCTTTGCGCCCGGCCGATAATTGCGCCCCAAATGGGGCGATACTGAATTTCTCCCCCTATGACTCTAAACGGTTCCAAAGAGGCAAACCTGTGAAAGCGACACGAGATGGGCCAATTGAATCACATGGTGTGATAGCAAACCCAGCAGGTCACCAGGAGTAGCGCTGGGCACCCAGAACCTACAGGGAATGGTCACTTAGAACGATTTTGATCCTATTTCCTGAGGCCAAAATAGCTCAGTTGCAGATTGTTAGGTTGAAGATCGAAAGATCCCCTGGTTCAATCCCAGGTTTCGGCAGTATAGAATATTGAGGGGTGATCTGATCGAGGTATTTTAAAACGTTAAAAGGATTTGATTGGGTAGATAAAGAGAAACTATTTCTTCTGGTGGGGAATCCAGAACAAGAGGACATAATCTTAAAATTAGAGCCAGGCCGTTCAGCAGCAAAATCAGGAAGCACTTTTTCACACAAAGGGTAGTGGAAACCCCCAAAAGGCTGTGGATGCTGGGACAATTGAAACTTTCAAGACTGAGTGTGATAGATTTTTGTTCGGTAAGGGTATCAAGGAATGTGGAACAAAGGCTGGTAGATGGAGTTAAGGTGCAGATTAGCCAGGATCTAATTGAATGGGGGGAACAGGCTCGGGGGGCTGGATGGCCCCTGACATGAATCTTGTCATTCATGTGGAAATGACTTATGAAATAATACTGGGCGGCCTGCTGGTGGCGCTGTCCAGGGAGAGTATAAATACTCGGGCATGGGCCCAGCTTGCTCAGGACATTCTTTAACAGGAACTAGTGAAGGACACAACTAGATCTCCATGTTGAAAAACAGTTGATTAAAGCTTTGTTTAACGCTTAGACCACGTGCCTAGGAGTTATCTTACGTCAGCCCCCTCCTGTTCCTGTTTCTATTTATTGTGAAGAATGATGTGTTGTCTAAGCAATGGTGGCTTTAAAATATAAACAATATCATTTTGATCTACAGCTTCAGGATTTTGTCCAGGTGAAATGAGAGCACCGATTTTACCTCAGGGCAGGAATCGGGGTACAGTGGGCCAAGCAGGCAGCAATCCCGCTACCCCCGGAGGGTGGAGTTTCATTAGCATACTCCAATACTGACTCTCGCCCGAGCCAGCGGGAATGACATTGCTGCCAGCGGGTGGGAGTTGAAATCCGTGGGGTATCAGGGCATCGCCGGGGACCCTTGGAAACAGTGAGTCAGGAATGGTGGGGAGAAATTGGGAGAATGGGGAGGGGGGTGAAGCCGGGGCAGGGGATGCCCAAGGTATCCTCGTAGGACCAGGAGGGGCACACTTACATCGGGACGTGACTTCGCCATTTAAATTAAGTCCCCTCCTCCTCCTCTGGGGCGGGCGTCCTTCCTGAGCCTGAATTCAGGCAAGTTAAGATGAGGAGGGCGAGAACACATCGGGACCCCTCCCCCACCATCTTACCCCCTCACGCCCCACGCTGTTCCCGCTGGAGGGGGCGGTTAAAATCAGGTCGCTAGCTCTCCAACCAGAGGAGAGAAAAGTAATTCAGATAAGTCTGAAATAACTCCAAAAGAACCTAGTCTGTTTTTCCAAATTTGGCCAAAGTCTGACTGGTGCGAGCTGGAGTATAGCTCAGCCCAAAGCGTTAATTGTGACAGGATGTCATAGGCTGTGAGTTTAGACCTCTTAGTGTGAACTCGTTCAAGACGTGTGACTTAGCTCAACACTGCCTTTAGTTGGTGTTTGACGCTAGCAGCTGATAAAGGAAGATTGATAGGCTTCACAATTCTCGCAGTTGCTAAATATATTAAAGGGCCAGAACTTACCGGGAAGTCATGTGATTAGAATGAGGCACTAACCGCGCTCGCCATTATTCAGTCGTAAAAATAATTCCAGGAAGTTGCGGAGTAGGAGAGCGACGCCGTGAGTTCCGATTCTCCGCAGATTGCCGGGCCTTAACCCCTCCAAAGCTGCTAAACATCCCTTCTCGCCGCAAGGCTTCCATTTGAACTTAATGGCAATCGTGAGATTGCTGGATTTATGACATTAATACGAATTGTTCCCACCACAGCCATTTAGGGCTGGTAATTAATGCCTTGTTAATGACACATGACACTCAACGTTCGAGGCCCAGACCGGAACCAGTGAAGCTGTGGAGTCTCACTCCAGTGGGTAGTGAATTGTTCTGAGAGGTTTTTAAACTTTGTAACTGTCTTGGCAGCGTTTTAGTGGCAGTTTTGCCATCCACACTCCTGTTAGTGTCGGAAGGCAATAATTTTCAGGACGCAAAGCTGCTTCAACACTCAGAAGAGGTTCACTTATTCACATACAAATTAGAGAGATTTCCCTCTGAAAATAAAATTTTGGGACCCAGTATCTGAGTAATTGGAGACATGACGTGTGGTGAGTGTCGTCTTCTTCTTCTTAGGCAGTGCCTCGAACCGAGGATGATTTGCTTCCACATTAAAAATGAGTTCTCAGGTGACTGATGAGTCCAATGTGGGACCTACAGTCTCTGTCACAAGTGGGGCAGACGGTGGTTGAAGTGGCGGGTGGGTGGGGAGACCGAGGGCGGGGGAAGAGGGGAGACCGAGGGGCGGGGGAAGAGGGGAGACCAAGGGGGGGGGGGGGG